>LPNX010980999.1:194623-262744 GCA_001517045.1 Pseudotsuga menziesii | reverse complement strand
TATATATATATATATATATATATCGAAAGATTTAAATAACAAAACCAGTGCCTTAAAATGGAGTCACGAAATAATCAAATGTACTTGCATGTGCTTGGATTGAATGTTTTTCAATTTCCTCTTGGTACGTTTTAAGTTAATATGAAAAGTGAGTGGATTAATTTAGGTGAAGGAGGACTCCAGATATACTCAAGGGGTACTTGGAGTATGTCCAAAAAATAAAACCTTCACGACTACCCGCAAGGAATATGTGGGATGAATGGAGTCTCTGAGACTGTGTTCATAATACACCCACTAGGGTGTAATAGAGATCGGTTCCTCAAGGTCATTGTCCAAGAGTTCCCACTTCCTTTGGGTATTTTGCCACCATTTACAGTTTGATCGAGGCATTGGATTTTCTCCTTATGGTGGTTAATTGGGGAAGGTGAAACCTAATTAATCTAGTCACTCATGTCGATTTTGATGCAGCTTGATTGATCAGACAAACTTCAGCCAAAATGCAGAGCATACACACCGGAGTCTTTGTAATTTTTAGTCAATTTTAAAGGATGTGTTTTTAGAAAGAAAAACCCTCCAGGAACCTCTTTCGTTCCAAGTGGACCTCAATCAGGGAATCAAGGAGGGGGTTGATTTTAGAAATATTGCTTGTAGAAATTAATGATGAAGAAGCAAAAAAAAAAGAAACAAACAACAGGTTTTCTAATTAGTCCTACCACGCATCTCTTTCCCCTTTTGGGTCAATCGAGAAGTTGTGGGGTAAGTATTAAAGTTACTTTGACTTTGTAATATGGAATATATGATAAAATTAATCAAAGTATATTATTCTGCATAAATTAAACTAATCTAGAGTGAAAAAATAAGAAAATGCAAAAACAGAAAAAATGACGTGAATCCCTCCAATGGGGATGGGGAATGGGCTCGAAAGAGCCTATTCAGAAATAATTTTTATTATCAGCAGTTAAAATATCAGAAAAAGGATATGATTCCTCTTGGTTATTAGACAGAATGAAACCAATACATTACAAAGTACAAAAAATTAGAGATTTTAGTCAAAAAGGGAGACCCCTGGGGGGTTTCGGATGGCCCGACAATCACTTTCGTACAGTAGATTCTCTTCTTTATATTATAACTGATAAAAAAAGAAAGCTTATTAAAATTAAATATTCCCAAAGGAACTTTGAAAGTACCTTTGGGTCAGCCTTCTTTAAACCAAAAAAAAAACTAAGTTAAAACTAGTTAAAAAGGTAAAAAGGGAACCAAGGAAAGCTTTCCTTGGGATCTTGGATTTCCTTTAGGGAATCCAATGTGATGTGCACTGATTTATGGATTTTATATTTTATAACAGAAAACATAAATTGAATGCATGCAAGCTACAAATTTTCCTTTAAAACACAATGCAAAAAGGACGATTTCTTTATGCCAGATCTATGATGCTTATGGAAAAATTTTGAAAAATAGAGATCTAGATTTTGAGCTTTAAGATGACATATATATATTAAATTTTAATATATAATTATATATCTAAACAACTCAAGGATACAAACCAAGTAACCAGTTAAAATTTTAAGATTTTGGAAGGAGGAAAAGATATGGAGAGGAAAAGCTTGTTGTCGCAAAGAACCAACCAAAAGGATTTGTAGTGGGATGCCGAGGGACTATGTCATTCAGATATGTTGAAAGTAATGTGGAGTCAAAATATATCCACAATTATTCCCAAATAAACAACCTGCAAATCAATCACAAAACTTGTAAACCCGTGAGATCTGGTGATTACACATAAATCAAAGCTAAAGCTACATGCATATAAACTTATAAAGATGTTAGATATAGATTTTTAAGTACATTCATTCAACATAGAGGAAACAAGTAAACTTACTTATAGCCTTCTACTTCCAATTATTATGTCAACCAAATTCATAATCCAAGATGCAAAAAAATTGAAACAATACACAGATTACCTCATGAAGATCAGACAATAATGGCCCACACACAATTGCACCACACCATTAGCCTCCAAAGCTTTCTTTATTGCAGAAAAATTACAGAATATTGTATCCATTAAAACTATCAAGCCCTTCAATCTAACTCTAACTATCTTGGAAGAGGAAAACTATGCTTTATTTATAACAAAAACTGGGAACCTAGCCCAGGGGGGCGCAATTCGCAAGGAGAGAGAGATTGTAGCTACACGTGGAGTCAAGCTGAGCTTGATCTGAGTCTAACTGAGTCTAATCTGAGTGTCACTGAGTGCAACTATCAATCAAAGAGCTGATCAAACTGACACATCAACCGGTTAACTAAAACATCAACCAAATCACATCCAGATGGGCCCACACATGTGGACAAGAGAGAGAGAGGGCACAATTCCCAAGATTGCATGTTGTGGTGCACTCCCTATTCAGCCCAGATCACCTCCTTATGTCAAGGAATGGTCATCTCTAGTCAATATGAAGTCAATGAGACTGACTTCAGTCAAATCAGAGCAAACTCCACTGATTTAGGAATTTGTATTTGCTCCATTATTTAATTAATTTATTAATTAAAATAATCAATATTTGATTTTTAGGGATTTCTGACTTGAGTGATGGGAAAATCACTCAAAACTTAGGAAAAGTGGGTTTATGGGTTTACATGGTGCTCTGAGTTAGAAAATGAGCACCCCCATGACTGAAACTGATTTCTGAGCCCACTTTTATTACAAGACCAATTTTTCTATTTAAACTATTAAAAAATAGCTTAAGTTTTGGAAAAATTAAAACTTAAAAAAAAAACTTAAAAAATTAAAAAAAAATTAAAACCTAGGGGGACTTAGACATGTTCATATGACTCGACCATAATTCCTAGCATGTTTATACATTGACACATAGACTCTAATAACCTCAATAGGCCTAAATGCCAAGCCGATCGCCCCAACTTTGGAGGTATTGAGTTTAAAACTCAGAAATTATCAGTCCTTTATTCAACAACCAATAATAACCAAGGGAAAAAACACTCTAGGTTGATCGGATTGACAAATAAAGTCCAAGAGACCGAGTCTCTTATAGACACTATCATGCTAGAACATTTATTACAACTCACCCAAGGGGGTATGAACATGTGATATAGTACAACAAGCACTTCCCTGAAGCAATTCTGAAGGTCTTCTCAAGTCCAAAAAAATCATCTTTGTCCGGTTCACTAGGATCACTTGATAAAAAACCACGAAGTACAACTTAGGTGGTAACATCTGGATCCATCTAGGGACACATGCTCTAACTAATATTCTGATCAGGAAGAGGATGTGAGAACTCCAGAATCTCTGGGTCTTGCATAGCAATTATAGCTTGTCAGTAACATGTATATAAAAGAAACCAATTGTAAATGCAAATTAATGTACAGAATTATTATATGATGTACAAAAAAGAAATATTTTACAAGACTAATATACAAAATAAAAATTTCAAGGTTAGTACTATGGTACAAAACATCTATGATACAACAATATGATACATGAAATTTAAAAATACATGCAGAGAAAGGTATAGAAATCGGCCCTAAAACCACCGATGCCAATAAAGGCATCAAGTCGTCTCGGTGAAGAACATCTTGAGGATAAATCCATTCACTGGTAGGTGTAACGTCCCCAACCCTCTGACTGGAAAAGAGGATGCTACTATCACCAAACATATGGGCAAATAGCCCCATAAAGATGAACAGGCATATAGTGCTGAAATATATACTTACAACATAAAACATGCTAAGACGCATAAACCTTCACATGCATAGCAAAAGCAAACATACATTCACTCAAGCATACCACATGTTCATCATATTCATTATTCAGTAATATAAATGCAGATACAAAATAGTTAAGAATACTCATCTTAAAAAAGGACTTGTCCCGCAACCAGCTACATCGCTGCAACGTTCCACCCAACCATAGGCCAGCATGCTCATCAATCTCTCAGCAACACTACCACCCCCGAGCTGGGCATGATTCCTCAAGGAGTAAGGGTCAAAGCAGGCTTACACGTAGCCAAGGTACACAAATCAGCGAAGCCCACACAGTAGGGTTTAACGGGCTGTCAAGGAGTTAGGTAAGGCTAAATGCTAAGCTGGTGGCCTCAATGGAGAGCTAAGGATGCCTACACCAGAGCTAACCCTGACCTCTAAGACATCCACACACCGAACACTAGGAATCAGTCCTTTCTCTATTTCACGGTCCCTCAGGCCCTGACTTCCCTTTCCAATATTGGATAAGAAAGCCAGCAGTCTCACTCTGTTTGAGTGGATCCAAACACCAGTTTCTCAAGCATACCCTGCCTCCAATCCTATTCTCAACACTCCGAAGACCAACCACTACATACCACAGTAAAACAACAGCTCATAGCTCTGTGAAGAAGATGAAAACAATAGGGTGACAAACCCAAACAAAAAGGTGAACACAGATCAAGTCAACAAGACGACTCAGAGTTGTTATTGGCCCTAGCGTGGCCAAAACAACTCAGCGGCAACCCAACAAGGTACTTGCATACATAGCAACCCAAAAACTAGGTTAAATCAACAACATCCCCAATCTTATAAGGAAACGACGACAGCATTACATAGTACACAATCCCCAATGCCAACGCTGGAGAACTTACACAGGTAAAAATGGGAAAGGAACCAATTCCCAATCTGTATGTGGGGGAAAATAATGTAGCCAGTAGAACCGTGGGACAATACATAGCCCCGATTCAATGATGGGGTAACAGAACGTTACACAGTCTGACAATGGTGTAGAGGACACAACTCCCTGTGTGAACAAGAGCGAGATAGAACAACTCCCTATGGGAGGAAAACAGATCCACAACCAACAATTGGTGAAACAAGGGAGAACAGAGCCGCCCCTGCCTACGGGAGATGGTTCAGACCAAAAATCATGATGGAGAACCCCAACGATGCAAGAGGGATGATTTTAAGGAACCATACGTATTTAAAAGTGTATAAATGTTGGCGAATATTACCAATTCTTAAAACGCCAACTATAAAATGATTGGTGATATTTTTCAAAAAATGCTTTAATTTCCAAGGATTTTATATCGTTTATATAATAATTTGGTGATTTTTAGGGTGAAAAATTTTACCCCATCAAAATTAGGTGAAAGAGGGCCTCAAAAAATGCAAAATGGTGAATATTTTTTGGGATAAAAACATGGAAAAATATCCCACTAGGATAAAATTCGCCCCTAAAATTATCCCTAACCAGAACAACTCACCATGGGAGGAAGAACAAAACCGTGAGTGGAAGAGTGGAAAGAGTGGGAGAGAATGGTGACCATCCCTTTGCCCCTCACGAGAGGAAGAGCGAGCTTGCTAGCGGAGTGTTCGTGGGGCAAGACTGGAAGTCCTGCCACCCACCACTCCCTAGCCATAACTGCTCCCAACTAACAGACAACAGAGGTTTAAATGGGTGGCTAACACATAGTGAACTCCCAATGACC
This sequence comes from Pseudotsuga menziesii, assembly GCA_001517045.1. Classification (NCBI taxonomy): domain Eukaryota; kingdom Viridiplantae; phylum Streptophyta; class Pinopsida; order Pinales; family Pinaceae; genus Pseudotsuga; species Pseudotsuga menziesii. Next base: position 257,282 of record LPNX010980999.1, on the reverse strand, counting down.
CCCACAAGTTGGACAACCCCCCCTTAACCTTAGGAATCATGCCCTTTTCATTCAACGTTGCACCATCGTAGTTGGCTGTAGGTTTATTTTAATTAATGTGCATGTTTACATGATGCCAAAACCATTATGTGTTGTATAGCATGATATATCAACGGCAACAATCCCAATTGCCAAAACATAACACAACCAAATCGATGATGGGGCTTTTTCCTTTAGCTCCACACCATGATTAATTACAATATATACATCATGTACCTTTGAATGCATCTGGGGTCAAAACTTGGGGTATTACAATCCCCTCCCCCTTGGAATAACACCGTCCTCGGTGTTCCAATACATAGGAATACATATACAATTTGCACATCCAAAATTTCAAAAATTTTGCAGATATGTCCCATGTTCAGTTATTTACTTTGAATGTTCAGGACCAAGCCCCTCAGCTTCCACGTACTTCTCTTGCTGGTTATCATCTCTTGGCTTATCCTGAAGTCTAGGTACTTTGTGGCCGTTGCCCTCTTTATGTTCCCTCATTGGGCAGTCCTGGCATAAGTGATGTCCTCCGCATTCCCAACATTTCGTTTGCTGCCTCATCTTTCCCTGCTCAATTTCCTTTGAGTCTTCATGCCTGGATCGTTTCTTAACAGATCACTTGGACGAGTGTTCCATCATTGGTCCACTTCCCTTGCCTTTATAGATTGCTCCCAGAAGGATTTTGACCTCCTATTTCAAACCAATAGAGTCTTGCAAAATCTGGTGGTTCATCTCATTCTGCCTTTTCTGTATCTTGAGCATCTCTCCAAGATTCTCCTGGGTCCTGGAAATCATTTGGAGGAGACTTCCAGCCAAGTCCAACAACTTTTGGTCTGCTGCCATGATCATTGTACACCACTGGATTTCACCTTTCTCACCTATGAAATGCATCATTGAAATTCTATTAGACCAAGCATAATATAGGCATTAAATATTAGTCAATTAATTGCCCAATTGGCATGACAGTCCATGTCTCATCAAGGAGACTTTCATATTTTTCATGCCTTCCCAACATGCACATGAGCTCATTCATGTCCATTCTTGGGCAGGGAATTAATTATTCCATCATTCACAATTTACTTTAAGCAAATACACACATTCCATTTTCAGTCATGCAGGCATTCAACAATCTTTTGTTTCCACAATGCATAAATATATATAGATATATATATAACCAAAAGACAAGAGAGAGCAGCAAGAGCTTTTTTTCCCTCTTTGTTTTGTTCCATCCTGGAACCTACACCACCACTGTGGCTTTTCATGCTCTTAGCCTCTTTCACTTCCCGTGAATGCTGGACCAATCCCTCTTGGTCATGACACTTAGTGTATCCGGTCTATTTCAAACCTCTCAACCATGGAGCCTCCCCACATGGTTTGCCTCGGCTGCTAGGAACTTCACAGTCTCACTAGCACCTTTTTCATTACTGCTCGTTCTGATCTCTTCAGGACAGTCACATGTCCACATGCACTCCTAGGATGCTCTCATAGTCCTCGCTCCCAATGATACCTATATTCAAGCATTGAATAAATTCACATGTTTAGTTTATTCTCATTGGTCTTTATCTCTTAAACAAGAGCTTAAACATAATAACCAAATCATATACATATGTATATTCATAAGCAAGAAATTGCAAATAATCCAATACTTATCTCTATTGTGCATTTCCTCGTTGGTCCACAGGATCCTACTTCGCTTTGCAAGCCTTGGGATCACCTATGGACTTGGATGTTAGGCCAGCACGCAGGCTGCTTCACAACATCCCTTTATACATATATCAGGAACAATCAAGCCAACATTCAATTGGGTTCATCAGACCGCCAACAATCGCCTACACTTATATCAACAACCAATCATCAGCCAAGCCAACACCGTTGGGTTTATCAGGCCATCAACAATAAAACATGCACTTATATCAACACAAGAGACCACTCCCTTCTCTGAGTTGACAGTCCCTCAGGAATGTTTCATTTTCGGTAGTGATCTCTAATTCCACTACCCCATATCACACAAGAGACCACTCCCTTCTCTGAGTTGACAGTCCCTCAAGAATGTCTCCTTCTCTATGCTCTTTACTAGGAGGTAGGATAAGCTCAAGCCATTGTCCATTCAGTGTACAATACCAGACTACATCTGTTTAGCCTGACAACACAAACAATATAAGCATATTTGTTAGTGTTATTGCTCTAAAAACTGTAATCAAGTTTCATATCATTCTCTATCAAGTATTGAGACACCAGGAGTGCGTCCACTCCCTAGGGTGTAATCAATATTGAAAAATCCTTTCATGATCCGACATCGAAAAAGTGTGCACCCTTTTTCGGTGTGTGCCATGTAGGCCCTATTCATACTCAAGCAATCGGTCATAATGGAAATAAAATCAAAACATGTTCTGCATATTGAATTCAACAATTTGACATGCATATTCTTAGCTACAGTTACAGAACACTTATCCATTTGCTGATGCAGTATTCCTTCGTTAAGGAGGAATGGGGGCTCCCTTCTCTGAGTTAACAGTCCCTCAGTTTTCCATCCCAATTCCTCTTTACACTTTGTATTCACATAGGTCTTACCGACATAACCTATACCATCTCACTCATGTTGCTTACCAAACATGTAGTGCAGATGAGACATTCCCAAAATGTCCAATGGAGTTTCACCCGAAACCCATTTCCAAGATAAGGGAAAACCTTCCCATGAAGTTTGGATTCTACAGGCCATCACACATGTTCTTCCTACAATGTATACCCCTGGTGCATTTATCAAATAGCCAAACAATCAATCATTATCTAATAACACAATCCAAATTTGATTGTTCCATAACCAAGCAATGACATTAGTAATTAAATTCAATGAGAATTTGCAACTCTGTTTACTACAGAAATTGATTTTCTTGGCAATGAGGTGATCCTCAATTGTGGGTCTCTTGTAAACAACACCACTATGCCCATTATAATTTTATGCTTACTAGCATAACATAAATATCCACTTACAATGCATCCTCCTGGCACAATCTTATGCAAGCCAATAGTGATTAGTAGTTGTCAGCAATTTCTTAAATCCAAAATTCACAATTCAAATTTAACAACCCGTTATGCGTACAACTATTTTTACAGCCGTGAGACTCTTCTCATAAAGTTTGGCTCTTTCACATGGTAGATTCGGCATTTGTCATGGTCTTACTCTCATTTCCATGCTCTAAACAATCTACCTGAAACCTAAACTTCAATCAGCCAAACACTTGGTAAGTCTTGATGCATATAACCTTTTCACTGCTGCAACAATCACTGAAGCATTTTCAGAATTTATAAATTCAAATACTTCCGATTGTTTATCACATTAATATTACCAGAACTCATTTACTCCATGCAATCGTTATCATGCTTTAAATTATAGGGTGCAGTCACATCATTTATGCAAGTAAATGAAATGTTTATATACTCCTTACTTCACAAGCGTATCATTTGTACCACCTTGCTCTTCCCTAGAGCATTTTTGGCATCCAATTAATCATGACTACCCTCTTCATGCACTTACTATCCTGCATTCATAACAACTCTTGAAATGGTTCTAGAATTGTCATCAATTCATCATTTCATCCATTAGTTATTCATAATATCACATGCACTATCTCAATGCATTCATGCAATGCATCACAACATTTGCACCCATACTTACGTAATCAGTTACTCACACCCTTCATATGCATCCATTCAATGCATAACTACAAGATTTATAGAATCTTTTAATGCATACCCACTCAATGCCATCTTGCATTGATTCAGGAATACTATGCATTCAAACATACCATGCATGGCCTATCCATGACTACTTCATATAGATGCATTACTATAATCAAGATCATCAGTGCTTACTCTCTTCGGGCTACTAAGCTCATAGCGACATAATACAGGCATAACATATTTCTATATGAATGCAGTATTAAATTCAAATACCCATATGGTATGAGACCTCTTACTTTTACCACTCCATGCAATTGTCATAATTAAACTCTTACCTTCATGGGTCCTACTTACACCCTTGGCATTACCAGTTTGGTTGGTCCTTTGCAGGAGATTGTAGAATTTGCTCACCAACTTTTGATTCTGGACATGTTTCCTTATACCTTTCTTCATAGGGTTGCTGGTCACATTCATCAGCATCAGAAACATACTCAACCATGTCCATGTTGTTGTTGGTTGTTCCACTAATGTCAATACCAATGCAATAATTATCATCAGTAGCTCATTATAAATGCATAATTCTTACTATTATTACCAGCATGTAATATCTTATGCATGAAAGGCATATCTGCATACATTTCATGTATAAACTTGGAATCATAATTAGCAAGACAGGGTTTAAGGAAATTTCCCTTTTCAAGTCCCTCATCCCTGCATGGAACTCCTTTTCCACACAACAGCTGGTTTGACTTCATGGTCTTGCTACCTCTAGGCATGCAATTCTTGGATTTGCCCATATTGACAGCAACACATTTCTCTTTCAAGCAATCACTAGCACTTTTCTGCTCCACACTCAAATTTTGGCAACTCTCCCTTGTTCCCTGCTAGATAATATTTCCAACGCCTATCCCCATGCTTCATTTTGACCTCGGGTGTGAAAACCACATCATTTCAAAAATGATAAAAACACACCACTGAATTTTGGTCTGAAATGCGAACATCAGCCACCTGGAGTTTTATTCCTTTTCAAATCTAAAACTGCTGGGAAACCCAATGAGAAATTAACTGCAAAACCCACTGGAACACTAGCTGGAACTACTAAAAATTCCACTGGAAAAACCCATTTTTCTTTCTCCCTATCGGGTCCCCAACTAAGTTTTCGACGTTTCGAATCCTTAGTGGACTAGTCTTCTGACTCTTCGGCGGCCAAGACGATGACACTACTCCGGCGCTCATCAACGACCCTATCAGCTATGAGTTTCTACTGTATCAGCATTCTCCTTGGCTATATTTCTCTGAAGTAGGCCTTCTGGACGGCATCGGCGATGCCAAGGACTGTTCATCGGGTCTGTAATCGTCTAACCTTCCAGCGTTTGAGTTACCAGATCCGCTAAATTTCTCCGCGGCTCATCGGTGGATCGTTTGCCTAATTTCCTCCACTGTGTCGAGCCTGTAGGGGTCTAACACTCTGAAATATATCGGCAATGAGGACTATCTTACCACATCGGCGAGGAAACCAACTAACTGTCACATCGACGGTCGGGTGTACTGTGCATCGGATGACTAGTTATCTATGCTTCCACAACGGTGGCCAATAAATATTCAACATTTTCTGATCTCATCATCTATAATCCTTCAATGACGTCCATCGACAGTCTCATCATCTAAATTTTTCCAATGGCTGATGGTTTCCAAGACTTTAACAAAATTCTGAAAATTTTCCTCTTCCTTCCACATTGGTGAACCCAACAACTAATTTCCACCGACGGCATAGGCGGTCCGAATGACTAAACTTTGCCGACATTGAAGGTCAAAATATCAAATGTTTCCTCAACTACCTTGATCTGGTGTTTCGGCGGTCTTCGACTGATCTCCACTGAAACTGCGGTTCCCGCATCCACTAAGTTTCACCGACGACCGACAATTCCCATACTTGGAAAATTTTTCTGAAATTTCTTCCTTGACCATTTTTCCGCCGCTTCATCGGATCAACCGTCTTCTATTTTTTGTCGTTGTTTCAGTGCCTTCACTATCTATTCTTTGATGTTGTGGCTAAGCCATCAACTAAGTATCAGTGATCCAACTCTTTAATCATCGTCGGTTACCGATAGTTTTATCACTTCAGTTTTCCATTGCATCGGCTATCGGAACATCTATCTACTGCAACATCGGTAGTCGGGGACTCTATCCATCGAAAGGATAGTCCACTATCTGGCTGCAACAATGAGTGCACAAATATCTAGACCTTTTTGATGTTCATCAATGATTCCATTGTCTGACTTCGACCGAAGGCCGATGAATTCGACACTTAGATGAATCTTACAAATTTTTCCTTCCTTCGTCTTTTCTTCGCCGATGGCATTGGTGACACAAACAACTACTCATTGCTTCCGTTTCAAATATCCCTACAACTAAATGTTGATGATCGTCGATGGCCCACACTTAGAAAAAATTCAAAAAGTCTTTCTTTCTCTTTGTCATTTTCCTGCGACGCTCCGTCGGATATTCCATCTACTACTTTGCGTTGTCGTTTCGACGGTCTTCTGCTGATGATTTCTGATGGAATTTTCCTCTCCTTTCACCATCTGCTGCTGGCCTGTATCAAAGGGCCTTCTGCTTAGGTGATCCGATACATCGGCGGGGCTTCAGACTCCATCCTCCAATGATCCGATGATCCCAACACTTAGAGAAATTTTCCAAAATTCTCTTATCATGCACAAATTTTCTTCTATTTTCTACTGGGCAGAAGGCAACCTGCCTCTGCTAGCTAACCTTTCATGGCCCATTTAGGCCCATTCTGCAACCTTTAGCTCTGATACCATACTATAACGTCCTCGACCCTCTAACCGGTGAATAGGATGCTACTATCACCAAACATACGGGAAAATAGCCCCATGAAGATGAACAGGCATATAGTGCTGAAATAAATACTTACAACATAAAACATGCTAAGACACATAAACCTTCACATGCATAGTAGAAGCAAACATACATTCATTCAAGCATACCACATGTTCATCATATTCATTATTCAATAATATAAGTGCAGAGACAAAATAATTAAGAATACTCATCTTAAAAAAGGACTCATCCCGCAACTAGCTACGTCACTGCAACGTTCCAGCCAACCATAGGCCAGCGTGCTCATAAATCTCTTAGCAACACTGCCACCCCCATGCTGGGCATGATTCCTCAAGGAGTAAGGGTCAAGCAGGTTTATGTGTAGCCAAGGTACACAAATCAGCCAAGCCCACACAGTAGGGTTTAATAGGCCGTCAAGGAGTTAGGGAAGGCTAAATGCTAAGCTGGTGGCCTCAATGTAGAGCTAAGGATTCCTACACCAGAGCTAACCCTGACCTCTAATACATCCACACACCCAACACCAGGAATCAGTCCTTTCTCTATTTCACATTCCCTCAGGCCTTGACTTCCCTTTCCAATATTCTTCAAGGGTTGTGGAGAAGAAAGACAACAATCTCACTCTGTCTGAGTGGCTCCAAACACCAGTTTCTCAAGAATACCCAACCTCTAATCCTATTCTAAACAGTCCGAAGACCAACCACTGCATATTGCAGTAAAACAACAGTTCACAACTCTGTGAAGAAGATGAAAACAACAGGGTGACAAATCCAAACAAAAAGGTGAACACAGCTCAAGTCAACAAGATGACTCAGAGTTGTTCTTGGCCCTAGTGTGGCCAAAACAACTCAGTGGCAACCCAACAAGGTACTTGCATACACAGCAACCCAAAAACCAGGGTAAATCAACAGCAGCCCCAATCTTATAAGGAAATGATGGCAGCATTACACAGCACACAATCCCCAATGCCAACGCTGGAGAACTTACATAGGTAGAAATGGGAAAGGAACCGATTCCTAATCTGTACATGGGGGAAAAGAACGCAGCCAGCAAAATCATGGGAGAATACACAGCCCCGATTCAACAATGGAGTAACAGAATGTTATATAGTTTGACAATAGTGTAGAAGACACAACTCCCTTCATGAACAAGAGCGAGATAGAAAAAACCCCTGTGGGAGGAAAACATATCCACAACCAACAATCGGTGAAAGAAGGGAGAACAGAGCAGCCCCTTCCTGTAGGATATGGTCTAGACCAAAAATCATGAAGGAGAACCCCAATGGTGCAAGAGGGAGCAGAATCTCTCTCTACGTGAGGATAACCAGAATGACTCACCATGGGAGGAAGAACAAAACCATGAGTGGAAGAGTGGAAAGAGTGGGAGAGAATGGTGACCATCCCTTTGCCCCCCGCGTGAGGAAGAGCGAGATTGCTGGTGGAGTGTTCATGGTGAAAGACTGGTAGTCCTACCACCCACCACTCCCCAGCCATAACTGCTCCCAACTAATAGATAGCAAATGTTTAAATGGGTGGCTAACACATGGTGAACTCTCCATGACCCCCACGGATTGGACAAGCCCCCCTTAACCTTAGGAATCATGCCCTTTTCATTCAACATTGCATCGTCGTAGATGGCTATAGGTTTATTTTAATTAATGTGCATGTTTACATGATGCCAAAACCATTATGTGCCAGATAGCATGATATATCATCGGCAACGATCCCAATTGCCGAAACATAACACAACCAAATCGATGGTGGGGATTTTTCCTTTAGCTCCACACCACGATTAATTACAATATATACATCATGTACCTTTTAATGCATCTGGGGTCAAAACTGGGGGTATTACAGTAGGCTTAACCTTTCTTCTTCTAGGTCATTTAAATAGAAAGAATTTGTTCCTGCTACTTCATCAATGATATATGGCCCCAACCATAAGCTGTCGAAATTTACATGTTTCCCGGGTTTCTCTCACCATTAGTCCCAACGCAATACTATGTCACCTACTTGAAAGGATCCAGGCCAGGTAGATCTATCAAAGGTTTTCTTGACTTTGTCTGAATTTCTGATACTTTGGTCAAGGGAATTTCTTCTACTCTCATCTAACTCGATCAACTGGTTGATTCTATTCTGAATGGCATCCTAATATGAGCTAAAGGTCTAGAGAAGCCGATACACTAGAAGCTTTAAGTGGACAGGTAAGGTGACATCTAGGCCATAGACAAGCTCAAAAGGGCTCCTTCTGGTTTAACTTTTCTTTGTGATTCTATTGGCCCATAATGCAAACTTGATCTTGCTATCACAAGCCTTTTTATTATCACCCACAGTTTTCTTGATTATGGTCATTAATTTTTTATTACTTGACTCAGCTAGACCATTTCCTTAGGGATAATAGTTGGATGAATGGGATAGGACAATGTCATACTTGAAACAAAAGGATGACATCTTAGAGGAAACAAAACACAGGCCATTATCTATGATGATTCCGGCTGGCACACTGAATCTTGTGATAATCTTATCTTCTAATAAATCCATGACTACAACATCGGCTTCCTTCTTAGTGGGCATTGCCTCTACCCACTTGGTGAAATAATTAGTGGCGGTGAGTATCCAAGAATAACCATTGATCGAATTATCCTTGAACTTACCGATGAAATCAAACCCCCACTACTGGAAAGGGGCTTGGAATACTATTGGTTTTAAAGGAAAGGCTTTCATTTGTTGCTTTCCAGTGAACAAATGACATTGGGGGAAAAATTTGACAGATTTGTGTAGATCTGAAAAGATGTTTGGCCAATAGTAGCCTGCTCTAAGGATTTTATGGGTGGTAATTCTTGCTGCAAAATGTCCACCACAAAATCCTGCATGGAGCTCAACCATGCATTTTTTGGACTCACGTTCATCGACACATCTAAGTATTGAACCATCGGGGTTTCTCCAACCCAAACCATCTTTTGTTAAATAATACTTAGTTTCTTTTAACCTTAATGCTCTTCTTTTATGGACAAGTAGGTGATCAGGGCATGTAAGGTTATGAAGGAGAAATATTATGTCGGTATACCAAGGTTGTTGCTCTAATATCTGAAGCTCTTCTGATACACTTTGCTCTGGATAACTGTTCTGGTAGATTATTCCTAAGGATTTTTCATTTCCTTGGATCAACATCTTTGCAAGACCATGTCCCTTAATTAACTTAGTAGGTTTTATCTCTAAATCATACTCTTGAATATTTGAAATCCACTTACCCCTGATTCCTAGACAATCCTGTTGAGACATGATATACTTGATAGCTTCATGGGGTACATACCCAATGGTTTTGGAGTATCCTACATAAGTTTTGAAATGTTTAAGGGACTTAACAAGAGCGTAAGCCTGTTTCTCCATGGTGGTATACTTCAACTCTAAATGTTGCAAGGCTCTACTCATAAAGGCTATAGGTTTCTCTTGTCCCTCCTTATTCTTTTGAAGCAAAACACCAGCAATGGTGTCCTCCGAGGCAAAGGAAAATATCTGAAATTCCTTGGAGTAATATGGACTGATCAAGACTAGGGACTTGGATATGGCATATTTGATAGACTTGAAAGAATCTTTCCCTTCATCCATCCACTCAACTTTAGCATCTTTCTTTAATAACTTTTGTAGAGGCTTCATTCGTTCTGCTAAATTTGGGATGAATCTCCTTATGAAATTAATCTAACCCTTGAAAGACTAGAGAGCTTTAAGATTCTGAGGCAAGGGGACTTTCCTAATGGCTTCAACTTGCTTAGGATTGACTTTGACACCATCTTTAGAAATGATGTGTCCCAACAACTTGCCTTCATCAACACCAAAAAATTAACTTGGCAAAGTTTAAGGAAATACCATATTTCCAACATCTTATGAAAACATTCCTAAGATGACTTATGTGGTCAGATCTTTCTTTTGAGAAAACAGTTAAGTCCTCTTGATATATTTCAATTTTTTTTCCTATAAGTTCTTTGAAGGAAAAATCCATGGCTCTTTGGAAGGTGGCACCAGCATTTAATAATCCAAAAGGCATTCTCAAAAATTTACAGGTGCCCCAAGGTGTGGTGAATGTAGTTTTATGTTGATCTTCTTTATTTACCAACACTTGGTTATAACTGGAAAAGCCATCCAACATGGACATCATTCCTGATCACATTACTCTTTGAAGTAATGTTTCCATGTCGGGAAATGGGTAATAATCCTTAAGGCATGATGTATTCAGATTTCTGAAATCTATACATATTCTAATTAACCCATTCTTCTTTCTGACAACAAATAAGTTGGAGCACCACGATGAATGTCTTGTAGGTGCTATGATCCCTGCTGCTAACATCTTCTGAAGCTCCTTCTGCACAATGGGGGGGAACTTAGGATTTATTCACCTAAGCTTTTTTCAGAAAGGCTTGACCTCCTTAGCCTCTTTTGTGAGGGGAATAGCGTGTTGAAACACATCTTCTCGATAGGCTTCAAGCTCATCATAACTAAAATCCAACGCATCTCTATACTGTTTGATTAAGTTGATCAAATTGTTCCTTTCCTTTTCCAAAGTACCTTAGGCTTTAAGCTCATCATAACTAAAATCCAACACATCTCTATATTGTTTGATTAAGTTGATCAAATTGTTCCTTTCCTTTTCCAAAGTACCTTTTCCAATTTTTATTAACTTGGGGTCTTTATCCATTCCTATGTTTATTTCCATATAATCCCCAATTTTATTTGATTCTTTTTGCTTTTTATGACGATCCTGCCGATCAAACAGATTTTCAAAAGATATAAGGCTACTCAGGATGTGATTCCTTACATTATCCTCGCACTCCTAATACTCTTTACCCTCCTACTAATAACTGATCATACAACCTTCAAACTCTTGGATATTATGGATGAATCTCAAGAGTTGCTCATCATTTTTAAACACCTGCCAGTGATCTACATTATCTAGAATTGAAGGTCTAAAATTAATTTCCATTTTTCCATTCCCATTAATCATTTCATATGAAGGCTAGAGGGTGGATGCTGCTACTACCAACTTGTCTTCTAACCCATTCATTTCCCTAGGGCTCTTTTGAATGTTAAGTGCATCAAACCATTCCATGGTGTCCCATATGGAATTTCTATACTTCCTTAGTCTATCATTTTTGCACTGATATTGATTCTTAATCTGGAGGACAACTAAGTCTGAATCACCTTTTATGTTCAACATCTTTATCCCCATGTTTTTAGTGGTTTCTAACCCTAGAAGCAATGCCTCATACTCGGCTAGATTGTTTGATGCTTTAAACTCTAACCTGAAAGCAAAGTTATAGACTTTATTTGAAGGAGAGATGATCATGATGCTCGCACCCTTTCCGACTTTGGAATAATCCCTATCAAAGTACATTTTCCATACCTCATCTATATTTTCATCTTTAGTGTTTTCCTTAATAGGGGCCATGAAATTTGACAAGATAGCATAGTTTCCAAATTTATCAGTGCAATGTACAAATTCATTTCCAGGTTTTTTAGGGTTTTCTACATGTTTTTTCCTTAACTTATCTCTATGTAGTATCACCCTAGTGTTTTCTGGTGCAGGTATAGTAGAATATGTCCAATCCATTTGAATGTACCCACCAAGAGTTGCGGCCCACTTTCTAGATAGCAACATACCCCAATTATCTGGAACATCAATCACTACCACATCCACCAACATGTCGATGTCAGGATACTTGGACAACTTAACATGTAGATTTAAGATTATCCCTACCACTTCAACTTCTCTTACATCCATTGCACAAACATTATGGTAGGGTCGAGTGATCCTTAGATTTAGTTGTTCCATTACTTTTCTTGTCATGACATTTGATGAAGCACCTGAGGACTATAGGCATATCCATAGGTTCAATGTGTTCAGCTTCAAACATAGCATTATTATTAGGGAGAGGATCCTATTTGATAACATCATGAGTTTTATTTTTACTATCCTCTATGGCTTTAAACAACTTTTCTTTTTGACCGGGAATTTTAAGGACATCAGTTGTATAAACAGAAACCTTAGCATTACTTATCCATTCTCCCATGTCAATCTTTGATTCTGGGATAACAAGGGGATCTGGGAGAGGAGGAGTGGTTACCTTAGGTTTGTACTATTTATCTAGTGAAGACTTCTCCTTCCTTCGATAAACTGCACCCTTGAATATATCCTCCTTCATTTCCTAAATTATTTATGGAGTAGGCATTTCACCATAGAAGTTGGAAAGGAGGTCCTTCTCATAACTGTAATATGTGGCTTGTTGCCAATGCTGGTTTGACAAAGGGTAGGTTTGTCCTACCATGTATACATGATCAGGATCACTTGAAGTTGTTTCCTGACTACTGACCTCAGGAAGTCCATGTTCCATGACTTGATTTGCAACATAACAAGTGCTTTCTTGGTGGAATTGTTCACAGGGTCTACACCATGGAATTACTTACTCTACCATGTTAGCTGAGTCTAACTGGTTTGGGATCCTAGGCTCTTGATGAGAGAATTTTTTCTGATATATTTGATTTTTCTTAGGATAAAAGTTCCTAGGTCCATTATTCCTTTACATTGTCTCTATTCTATTTTGCATGTGATTCAACTGTGCAACATGATTGGCCATTTGTTGGTTTTGACTAGTAACCAATTTTTTTATCATGTCCGCCACCTTTTCCATGGGATATTTAGAAGTTCCCTTTTCTTCTGATTCAACATATTTACCCTTGGTATCTTTGTTGTAGGAAGTGTTTCCCCCAGTGTAACCTATAATGTTGGACTTTCCTAAATATTGCATATTCTTTTCTATTTTCTCGGCCAACTCATGGGAAGTTTTTAGATAGGCCGGTTCTTTATCTCTCAACTAATAATTTAAGTCACCGGTGAAGGCTTCAATATAGGATATGACGATAGAGGCATCTTTTGTCTTGATGTCTCTAGGAAGGTCCACAACCACATGCCTGAATTTAGTGTTAAATTCATCCATGGTTTCATTATCCATCTTCTTTATGCTATGAAGGGCACCAAGCAAATGTCTTGGTTCCTTCTTTTCTTCCCATTTCTTCTTAAAACCATCTTGGAATTCACTAAGAGTTTTATATGAATCATCATCTAGGTCGAGGTACCATTCTCTAGCATCATCTTCTAAGGATAAAGCAAAGAGCTTCATTTTGACATTGTCATGGTCATGGGCAGCATCATTACAATAACTGACTAGGTGCTTTTCAAACTTTCGAAGGTGAGACTTGGCAGTGATGAAATTATTGCCATGAAATATGGGGAGCTTCTTGATAGCATCATTTGGAATGGCATGGGGAGCACCTGCTATCTAAGAAAATTCAAGGGGTTTGAAGAATTTTGTCATTTCTTGAGATTGGTGAATATGACTCTACAAATATGTGATGGATATATGAGAGGGATTGGTCTCCTAAATATTCAAGGTTTCTACGAGAAGTATGCCTATTCAATCTTTCTCTAATAAACCTTTCAGGATCAGGGAGAGGATTGAATAATCATTGGAGGTTTCTTCAGGTCGAAATTCTTGGAGGGATGTTAAATAGTGGAGTCGCCATATGGATCGAGTTTTAATTTTTATGTTTTTTAAATACAAGATCAATTAAAAATTCTTTTATCTTTTTAGTTGTTTAGAAAAACGTTAAGCTAAGTTTTACTCGGGAATAAAAATATTTATCCTCGGAAACGGTGCCAAAAAATGTTGCCACCTTTCACACACCTAGGGGGGGATGTGGAAGACATCTTCAAGCCACTCAGTGTATCCTTGGAGGCAAGTCTTGAGTCAAGGTTGTCACCTTGTTCTTGACTCCTCCGTTTAGGCTCAACTCCTAACGAAGCCAAGGGGGTTAGACCCTATTAAGTTACTAAGGAAAATTACTTTAGTATGATCGTGTTAAATTGAATATGTTGTTTAGGAGTTTGAAATTAACCATTAATAACCATAGATGATAAGATGAAAAAATGAGCACAATTAAGCACAAGGTTAACACACAATATATATATATATCGAAAGATTTAAATAACAAAACCAGTGCCTTAAAATGGAGTCACAAAATAATCAAATGTACTTGCATGTGCTTGGAGTGAATGTTTTGCAATTGCCTCTTGGTACATTTTAAGTTAATATGAAAATTGAGTGGATTAAGTTAGACAAGGGGGGACTCTAGATATACTCCAGGGGTACTTGGAGTATGTCCAAAAAATAAAACCTTCACGGCTACCCGCAAGGAATATGTGGGCTGAATGGAGTCTCTGAGACTGTGTTCATAATACACACATTAGGGTGTAACAGAGATCGATGCCTCGAGGTCACTGTCTAGGAGTTTCCACTTCCTTTGGGTATTTTTCCACCATTTACGGTTTGATCGAGGCGTTGGATTTTCACCTAATGGTGGTTAATTGGGGAAGGTGAAACCTAATTAATCTAGTCACTCACGTTGCTTTTGATGCAGTTGACTTATCCGATGAACCATGGCCAAAATGCAGAGCATACACACCATATTCTTTGTACTTTTTAGTGAATGTTAAAGGATGTGATTTTAGAAAGAAAAACCCTCCAAGAACCTCTTTCGGTCCAAGTGGACCTCAATCGGGGAATCAAGGAGGGGGTTGATTTTATAAATATTGGTTGCATAACTTAATGATGAAGCATCAAAAAAAAAAGAAACAAACAACAAGTTTTCTAATTAGTCCTACCACGCATCTCTTTCCCCTTTCGGGTCAATCGGGAAGTCGTGGGGTAAGTATTAAAGTTACTTTGAATTTGTAATATGGAATTAATGATAAAATTAAGCAAATTATATTATTCTACATAAATTAAACTAATCTAGAGCGAAAAAATAATAAAATGGAAAAATGGAAAAAAAAAGGATGTGAATCCCCCCAGGGGGGATGGGGAATGGGCTCGAAAGAGCCTATTCAAAAATAATTTTTATTATCATAGGTTACAATATATATGAAAGTTGATATTATTCCTCTTTTTTCTTATATAGAATGAAACCAAGACATTACAAAGTGCAAAAAATTAGATATTTTAGTCAAAAAGGGAGACCCCTTGGGGGATTCGGATGGCCCGATAGTCACTTTCAAACAGAAGCTTCTCCTCTCTTTTTTATACCTGATAAAAAATAGCAAGATTATTAAAATTAAATATGCCCAAAATAACTTTGAAAGTACCTTTGGGTCAACCTTCTTTAAACCAAAAAAAAAAAACTAAGTTAAAACTAGTTAAAAAGGTAAAAAAGGAACCAAGGAAAGCAAGCTTTCCTTGGGTTATTGTATTACCTTTAGGGAAGCCAATTTAATTTGCACTTATTTATGGATTTTATCTTTTATAATAGAAAACATAAATCGAATGCATGCAAGCTACAAATTTTCCTTTAAAACACAATGCAAAAAGGACGATTTCTTTATGTCAGATCTATGGTGCTTATGGAAAACTTTTGAAAAAAAGAGATCTAGATTTTAAGCTTTAAGATGATAGATATATATTAAATTTTAATATAGAATGATATATCTAAACAACTCAAGGCTACAAACCAAGTAACCAGGTAAAATTTTAAGATTTTAGAAGGAGGAAGAGATATGGAGAGGAAAAGCGTGTTGCCATAAAGAACCAACCAAAAGGCTTCGTAGTGGGATGCCAAGGGACTATGTCATTTAGAGATGTTGAAAGTAATGTGGATTCAAACTAGATCCATGATTATTCCCAACTAAGCAACCTGTAAACCAATCACAAAACTTGCAAACCCGTGAGTTCTGGTGATTACACATAAACCAAAGCTAAATCTAGATGCATATAAACTTATAAACATGTCAGAGCTATATTTTTAAGTACATGCATTGAACATAGAGGAAAAAACTAAACTTACTTATAGCCTTCTACTTCCAATGATTAGTTCAACCAGATTCATAATCCAAGATGCAAAAAAATTGAAACAATACACATATTACCTCATGAAGATCAGATAATAATGGCCCACACACAATTTCACCACACCATTAGCCTCCAAAGCTTTCTTTATTGCAGAAAAACTACAGAATACTGTATTAATTACAACTAGCAAGCCCTTCAATCCTACTGTAACTATCTTGGAAGAGAAAAACTATGCTTTATTTATAACAAAAATTGGAAACCTAGCCCAGGGGAGCACAATTCCCAAGGAGAGAGAGACTGTAGTTGCATGTGGAGTCAAGCTAACCTTGATCTACATCTAACTGAGTCTGATCTGAGTCTCATTGAGTGCAACTGTCAATCGGAGTGCTGATCGGACTGACACATCAATCAGTTAACTGAAACATCAACCAAATCACATCCATATGGGCCCACACATGTGGAGGAGAGAGAGAGGGAACAATTCCCAAGATTGCATGTTGTGGTGCACTCCCTTTTCAGCCCAGATCACCTCCTTGTGTCAAGGAATGATCAGCTCTAGTCAATCTGAAGCCGATGAGACTAACTTCAGTCAAATTGGAGCAAAATCCACTAAGTTAGGAATTTGTATTTGCTACATTATTTAATTAATTTATCAATTAAAATAATCAATATTTGATTTTTAGGGCTTTTTGACCTGAGTGATGGGAAAATCACTCAAAACTTAGGAAAAGTGGGTTTATGGGTTTACACGGTGCTTTGAGTTAGAAAATGAGCACCCCCATGACTGAAACTGATTTATGAGCCCACTTTTATTACAAGACCAATTTTTCCATTTAAACTATTAAAAAATAGCCTAAGTTTTGGAAAAAATAAATCTTAAAAAATTAAAAAAAAATAAAACCTAGGGGGACTTAGACATGTTCATATGACTCGACCATAATGCCTAGCATGTTTATACATTGACACATAGACTCTAATATCCTCAATAGGCCTAAATTTCAATCCGACCACCCCAACTTTGGAGGTATTGAGTGAAAAACTCAGAAATTATCAGTCGTTTATTCAACAACCAATAATAACCAAGGGAAAAAAACACTCTGGGCTGATCGGATTGACAAATAAAGTCCAAGAGACCGAGTCTTTTACAGATACTATCATGATATAACATTTATTACAACTCCCCAAAGGGGGTATGAACATGTGATATAGTACAACAAGCACTTCCCGAAATCAATTCTGAAGGTCTTCTCAAGTCCGAACAAATCATCTTTGTCCGGTTCACCAGGCTCACTTGATAAAAAACCACGAAGTACAACTTAGGTGGTAACAATAGTCACTTTTCCATACAACCATTTGATATTTTGACCTAGGAATTTCTGATAATGAATAAAATATCATATTTAGATGATTACAATCAGTAATGGACAATGAAAATATTCTCCCAATTCGAAATCATTAGCAGTACAATGGTGCACAACAAGATAGTGGGGAAATGGCATTGTTTCTTCATCGTTTAACATTGTTACATGAAATATTTTGGAATTTCGAACTGAGAGTCTTCTAAAATTTAAATACAGAGCATTTACATCCGAAAATAAAATAATGGAGCATTAGAAGCTTCTCCAAAGAGATAAATAGCTCACCCAAAGCGCAATCCCTTCATGAGCAAGAATATGCCATAAAAATTGGAAATGGTTGAGAGAAAGTGCTGCAATAGAAGAATCTGCAAGCTTCCCTATAGCTTAAAACTACAAATAATAATTTATTAAACCTCCATGAAATACCTAAGTGGCCTCTCCAAACACCAACTTGGATGGGAATCTTTCACCCTCGAAATTGGCTAAGGCAAGAAAAGTAGTCATCCACTAGCTCTCACAATTCACAAATGACAATTTCTCAAGTGATCAAAATCCATTATCTTGGTTTCTTCCTATATTTTATAAACATCCTTAGCCTTCTAAGATTACCAATCCATCCACAAACTAAGGCCAATTCGAATTTGGTTGTGGGCTCAATATTTTCCATGTGTCCTCCCTTTCCTAGCCTTCCATCTTCGCCCAATTTGAGTAGGAACCGATTGAGCTTCTCCAACTCACATGATGTTGAAATATTGTAACTTCAAAGAATATTCTATATGTATCTTTTGTGGTCTCTGATGGTTCTACTGGGGGAACCCCTTGTATTACTTTGTACCCTGATGCTTCTAATCGGAAGAACTCATAAGAGTCATGAGGTAGTCCCCTCTAATTGTAAAGGGGGGTCATTAGCACCCTAGTGTGGTTACTTGAGCCTACATGTGTAACTAGAGCCTACATGATTTAACTCAAGCCTACATGTAAAATGAGTTAATTAAAGTGAACGAATGAATATAAATAGAGGTGTAGCACTCCTCATTTGGAGCACACACTCTCACTCGTGTAGCACATTAGTGGAGAAGAGAAGAGTAGTTGGAGAAAGAGGAGGATCAGGATTTGATCTCCTTGTTGATTTTATCTTTTATATTTTGGGGCATCTATATTGAGGAATATTTTGTTGGGTTTTTTCCTTTAGGGTTTTCCCAGAATAAATCTTTGTGTTCCTTTTGTATGGTTGTGCTTGTCTATCTTTCAGTGATCCTGTTTATATGCTTTTGTTATGAAAATGAAATGAAATACTGATGTATTAGCTAAGCATATGAAAATTCAACATGGTATCAAAGCCACCCTGAAAATAATACATTATGCAGCTACAGAATCTATGTCTTCTTACTTTTTGTTTCTCTCTCCACAATCAATCAGCAAAAGAAGGCTAGGCTAACTCTCCATTGAAGGGCGCATCTTTATGTCGAAGCAGAATTCAATTCCGAGCATTTTGAGTTTTTGGTGTGGGAAATTAGGGATTCTTGCAGAAGAATAATTTTTTAGTGAGCCTAGAATAGGATTTCTCTCCTCATCAAAATCAAATTTTAGAGACCTGGATCAATATTTTTGGTTGGGTGAAACTCCGGGAAAGTCAAACCCTAGTTTGACCCCGAGCTAGAAAAACCCTAAATACTAAAACTGCTAAGTTTTGGTACATTCGCTATATCCTGAGATTAACAAAGTTTTAGGAGCTGAAAATTGCAGAGGCCAAATATAAAATCCTAATGTATGTTGTTTCCAAAACTCATCCTCAGATTCTCTATATTCTAGGAGATATGATCCCTCCATGTCAGGGTTCTAGCCTCTTCCAGAATTCATCCCTAAAAAGGACACCTGGGGATAATTCCTATATATTGGGCTATAGAGGTCCAAATGGAATTCCTGAAGATGTTCCAGAAAGAGCACAGACTGTAATTTTTGTGGTCCAAATTTCAGAACTAGAAGATGAAACAGTGACATGTGGAAGGCTTTACAACTTTGCTATTCTGAACAGTCCTGTAACCGGTCACCTTGGGAAAAGGATCATAACTCCCAATTGGTGAAATCAATTGTAATTAAACCTATGTTTTTGGATCAAGGACATGTGAAGTTACCTCAGTGTGAAATTTTAGACACAGAGAAGTAGTAATTTCAGAGATATCACATAAACAGTGACAGGCATTTCTGCAAAAGAAATTGGAAAACTAGGGCTTCCTGTTCCGGGAGCTTCCCTCCATTGTGTTCAGAAAAGGAGTACATTGGACAGATCCATTTGAAGAGATATATCTTTCTATCCAATCATAATTGAAAGATTCCAATTTTTGAAAATTAGGGTTTCTCTGACAAACCCTATATCAGCCAGCTCCAGATGTAGGAAGGACACCTCAAATCGGTAAGATCTAATCTTTTGTTATTTACATTTGAGGTTCTCATTTCAAAGTGATCTATCACATCAGCTTAATGATAATCTTGGTGAAGTTGACAACTTCCAAGCATGGAAGTATTTTATCTCTCTGAAGAAAATAAATTGGACACCTATATGAGTACAGAGGTTCCAGTTCTAGAGGGAGATGAGCCTCAAAGCCTTACACCAGAAGAACTTGGTCAAGGCCAAGAAGATCATTGTTGATCCAGTCATGGATAAACTTGTACCACAAGTATATTCCCTAAAGACACCGAAAGAGATGTTTGATTCCTTGACCAAGCTATTTGAAGGAAATAACATACATCAGAAGATGACCTTAAGAAACAGGTAAAAGAAGAAGTGAAGAATGCAGGAGTGGTGATAGCCACCTTGAATAGTCTCCCAGGATCATGGGATTCATTCATGCAAGGAATGTGTCCTAGAAGGAAGTGATTACTTTCAGTAGACTCATAAGAAGAGAAGAGAAGATGGAAGCAACTGAAGATCAAGCTCTCACCATTCAAAGAAGAGCCCTCAAGCGATGAGGAATGTGAAGAATTCAATTCTTATCCATCTTATCATTTGGATAAGAAATGATGATGTCATGAATGAAGAAGATGATGAAGTAGAAAGATTAAGAAGGAGTCTACCCACAAAACGAATAAAAGATAAGTATTCAATTGTCAGTGCATGATATTGTTTTGTTATGCATTTGATTATATTTAGTTGATGTGTTATGCATGATAGATTGTTTGCATTAATGACAGTATATTACTAATATGCATGTGATGGGTAAGTAGCTCATGGTGCTATACATCTCTCCATTGCTACTTATCTAGAATGAAACCTCTTTATTGGATTAGTGCACAATCTCAATGATGTCATGGTAGAGATGGAAGGCATCTAGAAAGTTTTCGTGAGATATGGATGAATGTTGTTGCATGATGCATAAGAATTTGTCGTTATGCATATGCTTTATGAAATAGTTCTAACCATGCAACTGGTGCATTTGAATTGTAGGAAAGGTCCTGTACAACCTCGTACAAGAAAAGAGGGATGAGACTTGTTCCGAAGAACAAGTGATGACAATTCAATATTCACTCCAATAAATATGAATCTGAAGCTCCCAGGTTCAGAGACACCATGATGAAAGAAAGAGCTTCATAGAGCAGTAGATCCACCTTGAAGGATGAAGACCACCATGGGTACAAGAGATAACTCAAGATGAAGAAAAGAATGCTATGAAAGAAGCTATGATCAAAGAATCATAGTTGATCATGGGGATTGATGTATACAATATGATTTCGAGACATAAAGGGAAGTACGTAGTATCTATGGATCTACAAGAACAAGTGTACAAAGCAAGGTTCATGATTTGCCTCTAAAAGAATAGACTATGACATAACATACTCTATTGACCAGACCTACTAGAAGTATATATCAAGCATAGAACCACCTGTATAGAATGAAGAAGGAAGATGATACTCCACTTCAGGGGGAGTGACTACAGAAGATATCTGAGTTCGACATGATACGACATGATGGATCGAGACTTTACCAAGAGTAAAGTGGGTTCCAACCTTCAAGGTTGAATGAAGAAAACTAGGATATGTTGATGACCTAACAAGATGAAATCATGCAAGATGTTATGATGAAATAATACTATAATGATTTCTAGGATATAGTACTCAAACTAGAAAGCAAGAATGTGGTATCTTCCAAATGGATTTGTAAGATAAAATATGTTGCTGATAGAAGAAACAAGGTACACTTTCTTCAGAACTATCATGGTAGTGTCTTCCATGATGAAGTAAAGACAAGCCTTCCTTAATGGTATGATTGAGGAAGAGTTTTACATCGAATAGTCACGAGGATTTGAAGTTGAAGACAGATGGAATCATGTATGCAAGTTGAAGAAGGCCCTCCATGGCCTGAAGCAAGCTCCCAGAGCTTGGTATGGAAGAATAAATAGTTTCCTATAAATTATGGGCTTTACCAAGAGTAAAAGATGATCCTAACCTTTACCTCAAGGTTGTAGAAGATGAACCTATCATCTTGTTATTATATGTGGATGACTTATTCTTGACAGGGAATGAGAAACAAATTATGGAAAGCAAGAAGAAACTAGTAGAAGAATTTGAGATGAAAGACCTTGGGTTAATGCATTATTTCCTAGGTCTGGAAGTATGGCAAAGTTCAGAAGAAATATTTCTCAACCAGGGAAAGTATGTGGTAGATATTTTAAGAGATTCAATATGTTGGAATGAAAAGCCATGGCCACACCCATGGACTCCAACCTGAAGCTGTTAGCTGATGACCCATCAGAGTTAGTGGATGTGACTGACTACAGACAGATTATTGGGTCATTGATGTACTTAACAAATACCAGACCAGACATTTGTTTTGTTGTGAACACCTTGAGTTAAGATCTTGTTCAACCAAGACAGGTTCACTTAATCGCTGCAAAACATGTGATAAGATATCTAAAAGAAACTATAGACTTTGGTCTATACTATGATGGTAGCCATGAGTATAGATTGTATGGCTACACAGATGCAGATTAGGTTGGAAGTATCTCAGATAGAAAAATCACATCAGGTAGATTCTTTTGTTTGGGGTCTGCTATGAGTTCATGGTTTAGGAGGAAACATTCTAGTGTTTCTCTTAGCATGTCTAAAGTAGAATACATAGCAGATTGCTATGATAATTTGTGAAGCCATATGGCTTCGGAAGCTGATATCACGTCTCTTTAACCTAAATATGGATACTACAATGATTCTATGTGATAAATAGAGTTGTGATGATAGAGAACCCTATGTTCCATTGTAACACATAGAAATCTCGTATTTCTACATATGAGATAAGATGCAGATGATGATGTTTCAGTATTCCCATACTAAAGATATAGATGATGTTTCAGTATTCCCATACTAAAGATATAGATGATGTTTCAGTATTTACATACTGTAGATGCAGATGATGGTGATTCCATATTTCTATACTGAATATAGAGATGATGATGCTTTCAGTATTTCTATACTGAAGATATAGATGATGATGCTTTCAGTATTCACATACTAGAGATACAGATGGTAATATTTCAGTATTCACATACTGAAGATGTAGATGATGATGGTTTAGATGATGATATGTTGACAAAGCCTCTGTCTCGAGTAAAGTTAGAACAATTTTGATACAAGCTTGGTGTTTTTCGGAAAGACCTTCCTCAAAGGGGGAGTAGTGATGATGTAGTGGGATTGTATCATCCTTGGGCACTTTCCCTAAAGTGATCCGGTGACCTCAGTCCTCGAGAATGAAGAGGGATTGTATCATCCTAGGACATTTGTCCATAAGTGATCCGGTGACCTAGATCCTCGAGAATGAAGAGGGATTGTATCATCCCGAGACATCTATCCATAATAGATCCGGTGACCTCGGTCCTCTAGAATGTGATAGGATTGCATCATCCTTAGACATAGTCCTAGATTGATAGGGACTAATTCTCCTGTAATAAATCTAGTGGCTTCGGTCCTCAATAATGTGGTAGGATTGCATCATCCTTGGACATAGTCCTAAAGTGATAGGGACTGATTCTCCCGTAATCAATCTGGTGGCTTCGGTCCTCAAGAATGTGGTAGGATTGCATCATCCTTGGACATAGTCCTAAATTGATAGGGACTGATTTTCCCATAATCAATCTGGTGGATTTGGTCCTCAAGAATATGGTAGGATTGCATCATCCTTGGACATAGTACTAAAGTGATAGGGATTGATTCTCCCGTAATCAATCTGGTGGCTTCGGTCCTTGAGAATGTGGTAGGATTGCATCATTCTTGGACTTAGTCCTAAAGTGATAGGGACTAATTCTCTCGTAATCAATCCGGTAACTTCGGTTGTCGAGAATGTAGTGGGATTGCATCATCCCTGGACTTTAAGTCCAAAAGTGATCCAAAGACTCTTTGTCTTTGAGTTGTGGATTGCAGGTTGTAGCTAATGATGATGATGCCATACTGATCGAAAGATCAGAGTATGATGATGATGACATACTGATTGAAAGATCAGAGTATGATGATGATCGAAAGATCAAAGTATGATGATGATTGAAAGATCAGAGTATGATGATGATGTACTGATCAAAATATCAGAGTATGATGATGATGACGTACTGATCGAAAGATCAGAGTATGATGATGACGTACTGATCGAAATATCATAGTATGATGATGATGTTTCTGATCGAAAGATCAGAGTATGATGATGATGTTTTCTAATCGAAAGATCAAAGTGTGATGATGATGATTCTGATTGAAATATTAGGGTATTACGATGATGATGTTGCTGCTGATCGAAAGGTCAAAGTGTTGATGATGATATTGCTGATCGAAAGGTCAAAGTGCTGAAGATGTTGTTGTTGATCGAAAGGTCAAGGTGCTGAAGATGTTGTTGATCGAAAGGTAAAAATGTTGAAGATGTTGTTGCTGATCGAAAATTCAAAGTGCTGAAGATGTTGCTGATCGAAAGGTCAAAATGCTGAAGATGTTGTTGCTGATCGAAAAGTCAAAGTGTTGTAGATGTTGTTGATCGAAAAGTCAAAGTGCTGAAGATGTCGTTGCTAATTGAAATATCAAAATGCTGAAGATGTTGCTAATCAAAGCAGTCAAAGTCTAATGATGATGAAGACTGAAGATTGAAGATGAAGACTACATGATGTTGAAAAGATTCCAATGATTTATAGATGTGTTACCCTGATGATGTTGATGATGTCCTCTATTTCTCTCCCATTATTGTTGTTATTGATGTTGATGTAGAATACCCTTATCGTTAAGGGGGAGTGTTGAAATATTGTAACTTTGAAGAATATTCTATATGTATCTTTTGTGGTCCCCGATGGTCCTACCGAGGGAACCACTTGTATTACTTTGTACCCCAATGCTTCTAATTGGAAGAACTAATAAGATTCATGAGGTAGTCCCCTCTAATTGTAAAGGGGCGTCATTAGCACCCTAGTGTGGTTACTTGAGCCTACATGTGCAACTTGAGCCTACATGATTTAACTCTAGCCTACATGTCGAATGATTTAATTAAAGTGAACGGATGAATATAAATAGAGGTGTAGCACTCCTCATTTGGAGCACAAACTCTCACTTGTGTAGTGCATTAGTGGAGAAGAGAAGAGTAGCTGGAGAAGGAGGAGGATCAGGATTTGATCTCCTTGTTGATTTTATCTTTTATCTTTTGGGGCATCTATATTGAGGAATATTTTGCTGGGTTTTTCCCTTTAGGGTTTTCCAAGGATAAATATTTGTGTTCCTTTTGTATGGTTGTGCTTGTCTATCTTTCAGTGATCCTGTTTATATGCTTTTGTTATGAAAATGAAATGAAATACTGATGTATTAGCTAAGAATATGAAAATTCAACACATGAGAGCTCTCTTAGATGCTCTATTTCAACCTGACATGTCATATGTTTCATATTTATTCCTTCAGATCTGATTTGTGTCATAGGTGTCATATCATCTTCATCATTGTTGTTATAAAGATAGGGAATCTAGTCCAAGTGTCTCACTAGCTCCAAAATGACTCTTCCTTTCCCATGTAAGTTACATTTCCTCCAAAATTAGACCTATGATGCATATTTCCAAATATATTAACCTTATAACTCATCCAAGAACCTTTAGGCTTCCCATGGATTCGAAAATGCAAGAGGAGGTTGCCATTTAGTACCAAATTTCTAGCTTATTTGGGCCCCATGGTCTCCATGTGTCTCCATGCTCCATTTCCAATTCAATTTTCTCTTTTATTTATTTAATAAGATACATTATTCAATATTTATTCCATTATAATGTCCAAACATCATTCATTATCCCCATTATTCCAAATCCCAAAGCTTCCACCCCCAACCTAGGAAACTAGTAATTTTCCTCCTTGGCAATTATTTGACCCTTAGCATCAATTTGGAAAACTCTAATAAATATGGAAAATGTGATTAGGCCAGTGTGACCCAATGCAAAATTTGGGACATGAAATTCCAGTCTTCATACATTTCTTTATTCTTCTTGATCAAATTTATGTTGCTTCAAGTTCCTCCTTTAGCACTTTATTTTCTTTCCTTGACTTCTTCAGTTCATCTAAAGAATTGATTAATTCTCCTTCCTAGTCAACACCAATATTGACTTCATAATCAAACTTTGGTATTCCTTCAAAGCAACTGGGTTTATCATTTTTTTACGCATCTCGTATAACATATTCCATAGAGTGTTTGTTATCAATAATTATTTCCATCTTGAAGAGTTCCTTTGAGCATTTTGATTTTTTCTTTTCTTCTGATTTCAGAGATGGAAGATAGATTTTGTTGTATTTCCATTCCTTCTCTATTTGGTTGAATATTTTCTTTATAATACATTCTCATTCTATATTAAGGCCATAAATAGCACATTTCTTGGAATGTCACTTTCTTCTTCGTCTAAAGAGTTATTTTATTCGATGTACAAACTTTTCTTTTGTTTCTGGAATTTTTTCCTATTCATATCATTGTTTTGTTGATGATTGTCTTTTCATTATCAATTCTCTGGCTCTTACTCACTTTCGCTTTCTCTATTTTCATCAGATGTGCTTTTAGAAGCAAAGTGTCCAATTATTCCTCATCTAAAACACTTAAAAGGAAATTTTCCTTGGTGCTTATCTTTACCTCTCTTTGGTATTCTTCGGATATTGGACTCTTATTCATATGTAGGTTCAACTATATTTGGCATTCATTTCAGCCTGATATATATTTTCCTGTTGCCTTGAACGTAGCTCTCTTTTTGGATCCATTCTCAGGTTCATTTCTCATTTCATATGCTATAAGTATCCCATATAATTCATCTTTGGTCAAATCGTCCAAATCGCTTCTATCTTTTGGATTCAAATGTGTGGGAAAATTTCTCATGATTTTTTGCATAACAACCTTCTTTTTAACTGTAGCTCCTATCCCTGTAATGGAGTTTAGTATTTCATCGAACCTTAGAAAATATGAGGATACATCTTCTTCTTCCTTCATTTTGAGGGATACGAACTACGCAGTTAACTTTGTAATTTGGATTTTTTGACATTATCATCACCATCATAAATACTTCATAATTATTCCTATACTTCATTTACAGTGGTGCATTGCATTACCTTAGTAAATTCAGCATCTGCTAATCAGCATAAAATGACATTTTTTCTCTTACATTCCATTCATACTATTTTCTATTCTTTGAACAATCATTGTTCTGGTGGAATTTGTCTCATGATTCCCTTCTTATTCATCTTCATTCTCTTCTTATTCATCTGCAACTTTTGAAAATTTATATCCTTGTTCTAATGATTTCCATACATCCATCCCAAGTAATTACATATAAACCTCCATTTTGATTTTCCATAAGGTATAATTTTAGTTGTCAAACCTTGGGGATCTATTGGTGGATAAATGTTCTTGCTTATCCATATCTGCATTGGATCAGTATTTTAGACATTAGTCTATTTACTGAAGACACCCACTCGGATACCAATTGTTGGCATTAAGTTATTACTAAGAGGGGGGGTGAATAAGTAATTGTGCAAATATGTACAAATTATGCATATTTTCATATTTAGAACAATCACACCAATAAACAAAACATCACACAAATATATGAAAACAAATGTGTGTGTGTATGGGATATTACAGTCTCCAACCATGAGCACCCACTCATTTAAGATGTTCACTTGATATCAAGTTCAACTTGCGGTATGATGGGACCAACCTGCAACAAATTCTATATGTGTAAGGTTCAAATCATTGTCTCTAGGCACCAACATAAACTAGATATCAATCTAGTTGTACAAACGAAACTTATGAATTCAAGCTCTGATCTGCAGAAGAACTGTGCTCCCCAGATGTGGAAGTTACAATTTCCTTTTGTTCTCTAGAACCAATTGGAAGGAGATTGTGATCCCTTGAATTTTATATACACCCAAAAAAAGGATTTTGTTTCACCCTGATAGTTCTCCAGCACCCACTGGAAGGAATCTTAATCCCCTTGATCCTTGCCCCATCCTGCCTCCCTAATATTAAATCTAATTTTATGACAAGAAGAGAAATATTCTTCCTTCAAAATATACAACTATTGAATTCTTCGTATCTGCATCTGCAGACTACATATATGCATGATCCAATTTCCCAAACAATTTTGATATGTGTCTTCCTCTTCAAAGTACACAATTGTCGCAATCCTTGATCTATGTCTTTGTATATGCGTAAGACAATTATCCAAGACGATTCAAGTCTGTGTCTGTGAGTCTGCACCTGAATATATGTGTTAGAACTCTCTTCAAAAATACGTATGCATCTTTCCACGTCATACCTTTCTTAAAAATATGTGTATCTTTCCATGCAAGACCTTTATGTGAAATACGATGTGCAAAGATAACAATGATCTGGGTCTTGTCACTGTTGATATGCATCCGTGATTATAGAAGAATCTCAGCATAGTTATATCTATTGTTCGCACATCCAAATTTTGGGTATCCTATCAACAAGTGATGCTCATTTTTCACTACGGCTCTGTTACAAAATAATATTCATCTGTGATCAACGATCCATTGATACCACTAAAAACAAGAACCTCCGAATCTTTTCAAATATTTAGATCTTCATCTTTCACTTTCTTAATTCAAAACATCCATCTATTTCTTATTTATAATCTTTTTTACGCAAGAGATGTGTCCACTTGGTCAAGTTCGTTTACTTCGGATATCTTCCCCCTAGATTGCTTCTCCGAAAAGTTAATATTTGTGTCGGTGTGCCACCTTTGCACTTCATCTTAGTGGTTTAAGATTCACAAATGCCAATACAATTGTGGGAATTTTACACACACAACTTCCTTAATTTAAAAATCTCATACTTATGGTTATTTACAATTGTTCTTTTATGTACATAACTATGTGCACAAATGTGACCAATTTTATGATGGTCCTTGGACCTCTTTGGTTTTGACTTCTAGTCCACATTTTGATCTTTTGATACTTTTTTTCTATCTTATCCAACGTTCAACTTATCCATATTTTATCATACATTCAACCAATTCATCTTTGATATTTGACATCAAATGACAAAATATATTCAACTCGTCTTGTCCATCTTATTGAAACATCTTTGATATTTGACATCAATGATAACAAATATTAAACACCCTTCAACTAGGTCATCATCTTCAACTGCATGGGCATGAAAGTTCTTGTTTCTATTATTGGATTTCTTTTCTTTGATGGGACAATTTATTCAGATGTGTCCCTTATTGTGGCAGGTCAAACATTCAAAGAATGAGAAATATCTTTTGGGCCTTGTGTTCCTTTGAAACCTTTAAGTTATTTTAGGAGATTGATCATGAGTCATTTCTCTTATTCTTTCCTTTCTTTGCATGAGACACCAAATCTTGATCTTCACCTTCATTTAATTTTTCCTCTCTATTTTATCTCCTTCCTTATTCTTGAAAGCATTCTTCCCATAGTCTACTAAACTTGGACAACTTTCTTCTATCACATATTCCTATGATGAAGGATTCCCACTCCCTTCAAAGACCATTCAAGGTGGTCATCACAACTTTTGCTTCATCTACCATGTCACCAATAGATCCCAATTGTTCTTTGATATGAGATACTCTTGTGAATTATGATTGCATAGTCTCCACCTTTTGAATGTTCACACCCTTGAGTCTATTTCTTAAGGTCATTCTTTCATTTATGTTCTTTCCTTCAAATAGGATGGACAGTGAATCAAAAATTTCCTTTGGATTTTTCTTTGAAGATACTTAATGGATCAAATGATCCTTGATGGAATCATCTATGATCCTCTTACCCTTGACCATATCCTTATTGTGCTTTTCTTTTTCTTCATCTCCTTCTGGTTATCAAACTTCCTCTTTGATGTAGCCATCTAGGTCATGTTCTTCAAGGATGAGCATGACCCTATACTTCCATGCTCTAAAATTCCCCTCTCCTTCAATATTTTCATCAATCTTGGTACTTTTTGCCATGTTTAATGAATGAGAACCTAAAATAGAAATATACATATTAGAACTTACCAATAGGGAGACTGCTTCTAGAACCTATTCAGGTTGATCTAGGTTTTTGACAGGGAAACTCTAATTTTTAAATTGTGGTCACTTGCAAATATGATTGGAGGAAAAGATGTGCCTCCTCAAGGCAAGTTGACTAGTTTCCTCCTTTTCCCAAATATCTGGACATGGCTTTGAAAATATGATTCCCTAGTTTCTCCCCGCAGTAGTGGTAGGTCAAAATTTGAAAATCCACTGAAATGAAAATCATTTCAACATAAATATTCCCCCCATAGAGAGATCTAGTTGCCCCTTATTTTTCAAATGATATGTGGAGAGAGTTTCCCAAAATAGCAATCCCTAGCTTGTTAAACTACTGGATAAGTTGTTGCACAGTGACTTCTTTCAAGTTGGCTCTCATACCATGTTATATTTTTTAAATTTTTATGCCAGAAAAAAAAAAAATCACTGAAAGAATTACAAGTACAGTATCACAAAAGAACAAAAATATTTATCTAGGGAAACCCTTTTGGGGGGGGAACCCAGCAAACATTTATCGATATAGAATCCAACCAAGTACAGTGTAAGAGCCCAAGAATAAGACTAGTTGCTTCCTCTCTCTTATATGGATGGATCCTTCTCTGTCTAGAGAACTTTCTTGAGTGTTGAGTGTGTCCAATTGAAGGATGTGCCTCATCAATTTATACTCATCAAGTGAGTAGTATAATAACCCAATAGGGTTGACTTCTCATATTAACTAGGGTCGACTTGCCTAGAGAGACTCAAAACATCATTTAAATAATACTTTTGTGGGCACTACTAACCCAACTTACAATGTAGGTTTTACCTCAAGAATTTTACATGACCAAGTACATCAATGGCATCTTTGAACAGAGGAATAACATCCCCAAAAGAAGTAATGATAATAATATAATAAAATTACAATAGAATATCTTCTGAAGTTGCATTTCTTTTAATACACAAGACATGTTTATTGAGTTGAATAAGACTGGCTTGGACTTGGAGGTGGTGTTGGGTGATGATACTTTTGTCAAAGTAGTTGGGCGAGGGATTGTCATATTTCAGAGTGAGTCCATGGAGCCCATGTTATTGAGGGATGTTTTGTACATCCCTAGGATGAATAAGAACCTTGTATCAGTTTCCACTATTGAGGATATAGGTTATGGAGTGTATTTCCTATATGAGAAAGTGAATATTTTTCCTAAAGGATTAGGTCCATCGTCATCATTTATGATTGGAGTTAGATGTGGGATGATGTACAAAATTATATTTCATCCTCATCATGTTATTAGACACATTAGAAGCAGCAATGACCTGTACAAGATGTGACATAGGAGGATGGCCCATTTGCATCATCCTGTTTTGAGGATGCTAAGAGATATGGTGACATGATTACCAAATTTCAGCATAGAGAAGAGTGGTGTGTACAGAGGGCGTGCTTCGGGAAAGTACACCAATATTTTTTTTCGAATAGTGATAGCAAGTCAGCATGAGTAGTCGACTTGATTCATTTTGATTTTGTGTGGTGTCATCTACTTCGTTGATAGATTTTGAATATTATGTCACTTTATTGAGGACTTCTCCAGGAAGACCTAGATCTACTTACTGGAAAACAAGAAACCAGAATAAGTCTTGAAGAGGTTCCAAGAATTCAAAGCTCTTGTGGAGAACCAAACTAGGAGGAATATTAGGGTTCTCAGGTTAGACAATGGGGGTGATTATATCTCCAATGTATTTGATGATTTTTGCAAACAAGAGGGTATCAAGAGGTAGTTGATCATTCCATATTCTATAGCATAATGGATTTGCTAAAAGGAATAAGAGGGATATAGTGGGAGCATCCAGAGCAATGCTCCATGATCAATTCTTCCTTTCTTTCTATGGCTTGAGGCCTATAGCACTATTTTTTATGTTTAGAACAGGAGTCCACACCATTCCTTGGGGTGTAAAACTATTGAGGAGATGTTCTCTAGGAATAATATTGAGATAAACCACTTTTGTATATCTCGATGCCTTACATATTCCCATGTCCCTTCTAAGAAGAGGAAAATTTTGGAGCCCACTGTGGAGAAGGGAATATTTGTTGGTTATGATGAGACTTTGAAGGCCATCCTTATATACCTTTCTGCATAGAGGAAAGTTGTTGTGAGAAGGAGTAGGCCTTCAAAAAGTGTCAGGATTCATAGAAGGAGGAGCAACATGCTCTTGCATATTAGGTGAGTACATATCAAATTTCAATGGTAAAGGGTGTAGGATCATAGGTTTCAGGGGTGAGTAGTCCATAGGTTACAAGATATTCACATTCATGGAATCATTCTATAAATAATCAGGGTATAGGTACAAGTTCTCGGGTCACAGGTACACTAGTTTCACTTTCACGTGATTCAAATTCAATTGGTACAAGTTCACCAGTACAGGATCTCATACCTCATGTGCTACTTCTTGAAGTAGGTAGTTGGCAGATGAGGATGTACACGAGGTTTCTCCACAAGAAGATACTTTTAAGTAGAGAAAGCCAACTTGGATTAAAGAACTTATGAAGGAAGCTATGGATTTTGTGGGGCCACCCTGTTGATGTATTTGTAACTTTGGAGTGTATTGACTTGTATATTTCATATATTGTATTTCATTGGTCCCCAATGTTCCTAACGATAGATTCATTAATGTAATCAAGTCATGTAAATTCATAGATATTAACCCTCCTTTGTAATTCCGGGGTAAAGTCCCCACATTTGTGGGGCACTAGGGTTATTAGACTCTCCTAGACAAGTTGGCCCTAGTAAGTTATTGTCAAGTCGGAAACTAGTATAAATAGAGAGTGAGCCTCTCCATTTATCACACACACTCACCCAGCTATAGCACATAGGTGAGAGAGAAGAAGCTCGCTTAAGTGAGAGAGAGAATAGTTGTTGGAGATCATATTTATGTCTTTTGGTTTTACTGCTACCATTGGTGCTCATTCTATCTCTGAGGAAGCTGAGGAGTTTTTCCTTTATGGTTTCCCCATGGATAAATCTTTGAGTCTATTGTCTCTTGTGATTGATTTTTGTGCATGTTATTCTCTCAGATAAGATCCTAAGATCATATTGTCTAATTGATAAGAATCTAACATGGTATTAGAGCTAACTTGAGAAGAAGACACGGTGCAACTGCAGAATCTAGGGTTCTTAATTTTTGAGTCCCTCTCCACAATCCATCAGCAAAAGGAGGATAGTCTGACTCTCCATTGAAGGGCGCATATTTCTATTGAACTAGAATCTGATTCTAAGCATTTTTAGTTTTTGACCTACCACTACATTGGGAAATTAGGGCTTTTCACAGAAGAGGAATTTTTGAGTGAGCCCAGCATAGGATTTCTCTCCTCATCAAAATCAAAGTTTAGAGACAAAAATAGAGGTTTTTGGTTGGGTATAACTCTGGGAAAGTCAAACCCTAATTTTCCATGGAACCAGAAAACCAGCACTTGTAGAAGGAGCAAAGTCGACATAAGTCGACTTGAACGAAGACTGACTTAGTCAGCCGACTAAGTCGATGGGCCGGCTAGTCGATCAGCCGATTAAATCGGTCGGCCGACTAAACTAAAAGATTAGTCGACTTAACTAACAGTCGTGTCGGTTCACCGAACCGACAGGTAGTTATTTTTTGTAACTATTTGTAACTGGTATATATTAGGCTGTTGAGCCAAGCAAGAAATCAGTTCAGTTCTGTGCCTTGTATGAACTCACTACATTAATATAATCTGTTTTCTATCTGTTCTTGTCTCTTGTCTCTTATTTATGGTTATTTTTTAGTATGTATTATTGGTAACCTTATGTGATCTGTGAGATTACAAACATTGGTTCCGTTGCCGAGAGTCATGTCTAAAATATAGGCTCACATATGATAACAGAGCAGGAGATCAAGGACTGGTGGAACCGTAAAGTTGCGAACTACTTGCAAAATTACGCCCGACGAAACAGATTAACAATCACTGAAGCTAGAGCCAGATTTTTCACAGAGACACATGAAAAATTTGTCGAGTCTGTACCACAACTGTTGAAGCAGCTTCTGGATGAGAAGACCGGACGCGACTAAAGAACAGCAGTTGCTAGATAAACTGTTCAGAGGGGGACGTACAAATCTGTCGGAGTGGTTTGAGAAAATCGCTGACGACTTCTGTGAGGATCGAGCGATCGAAGACAGGACATCAGTGGAAACTGTCAAAGCAAAATTCTACACAGATTTCACCGAACAATTCTTGTGCTCCCTGCCGACCTTGCTATTCAAATTCTTGATAGAGAACGGAGTAGGACACATCGTCGAACCTAGACCACCCCTGTGCGAACAGCCACCAAACACCAACTGGGCGGAAAAACAGAGGAAGTGGGAGAAATTTATTGCAGAAAGGGAGTGGGAATACTTCCTGAGCAAGTGATTGAACTATTCGGGCTTCCTAAAAGCGTTGGGTAGGCTATGGGGGGGTAGCTGGTCATGTGTTGGAGGTAGAGTATAGTGGATCCTAGACGACCTAAAGCCAATAACTGTCACCA
This sequence comes from Pseudotsuga menziesii, assembly GCA_001517045.1. Taxonomy (NCBI): domain Eukaryota; kingdom Viridiplantae; phylum Streptophyta; class Pinopsida; order Pinales; family Pinaceae; genus Pseudotsuga; species Pseudotsuga menziesii. The sequence goes on along the minus strand of LPNX010980999.1, from coordinate 222,430 downwards.
GTAATGAAAATTCGACTAAAGGGAAATCGAAGGTATAGTATTGTAGGAAAGTATGTCGGACATTAAGAAAATCGAAAGGGACGAAAGACAGCAGCGAAGGGAAGCCAGACGAGAAAGAGCAGCAGAGCTGCATCAAAGACAAAACCCTAGGGCGACCGACCGTGAGGAGATTCCGCCAGAGTCAGGTCATTACCGATGTGGAGAGGGCGTAGAAGAGGAGGTGGCCCCTAAGGAAGAAGAAGTGTGGATAGAGCAGCCTGAAGCTCTCCAAATAACTGTCCCCGACCAAGGATTAACCCTTTTCCCAGTAAATCCGTGTACCACAATACAGACTATTATTGAAGATGACCTCCGACTGTGAGCTGGTGACATTACTATCTGGAGCCGACTAGGTGACGAACCATTCCCACGACGACATCTTGTTATACGCCGACCGCTCGAAGGGAATTGGGTGACCTTTCAAATGGCACCATCCTTTTGGAGTATCCACTTGCTCTTACCGACACATGAAGGAGCACCCCCCCTGCCACATACAGCTTTCGAAGAAATCCAAGATTCATACCTGAGCACGCAAAGTTCCAGTGGACCATCGCCAATACAAATCCACAACAATCCACTGTACGACGCAAAATCGACCACCGACGGAGGCACAAGTTCTGTCGACCAAAAATCCTTAGGCTCGACTATATCAATGACCCCACCTCTTTCACCACCACCCACACCCCCACCTCCGTCGCCGTCAGATAGCAGTGACAGTGCCTCAGACATGGGTCACGGAACTGCCCACATTCCTCTATACGAGGGGGATGAAGATCCCAGATGGCATTGGTTCGTCTGTGAGTCCATCTGGGATGCAAACCAGGTGAAGGATGAAGACTGAAAGATGGCTCAGTTCACAGGAACCTTATGAAAAAGGGCTCTGACCTGGTATATGACCTTTTCAGAACGGCAACCCAGAGCAACGAAAGCTGAAATTAAAGCACAGTTCTTATCCTTTTTCAAGACCCCAGACGCTAAGCACCTGGCCGCTAAAAATCTCAAGACAACGCAGCAAAAGCCAGGGGAAACTGTCCGTGATTATGACAAACACTGGAAGGACCTGTTGAGTCAATTAGATTATGTTATTGATGAACAATTACTAATTCAATGGTTTCTTGCAGGCTTATCACAAAAAATCCGTAGACACATTAGTCTGGAAACCTTCAAGACATATGAAGGTGCGCTGACCAAAGCTCTGCAGGTGGAAATGGACGAAGATATACCTGCCTATCTAACGGACCACAGGATAGAAGAACAGCTGGAAAGTGTCCAGAAGTCCTTGAAAGAACTGTCCCTCAAAAATCAAGAAATCTGGTGTACAAAATGTTCAACGGTCGGACACACAAAAGATAATTGTCGACATGAATACAGCCGACAAGACGATCGATTTGTGCAAACTAAAGTCTTTTGTGATATTTTCCAGGAGACCAGGGATCATTCTACGAAGGAATGCGCGTTTAACATGAAGAATGCAAAAGCATCCTGGTGTGCCATCTGTGAAACAAAAAGTCACAATACAACCGACTGTCAACTAAACCTGAAAAGCAGACAGAACTATCAGGCTGTCTACCAGACGAATGCAGTGGTGCAAAGCAATGAGCAAAATAATACTAATGATAATAATGGGAAACAATACGAAGGCCGATGATATGAACGCTGGTACGACAATCGACGACAAGGGTTTGGCGGAAGAGGTCGATTCGTCAGGAATCGCGACATCCGACCACGTCGATCTAGCCAGTGCTTCATCTGCTATAAAGAAGGACACATATGTGTAGACTGTCCTTACAAGGACAGAACTGACCTTAAATTCTGTAGGCATTGTGGGGTAGGCGATCACTCTCTGGAGGATTGTCCTACCATTGTAGAAAAAATCAATAATAAGAAGAATGTTAATGTCTTGTCTTATGTACAAAAGCATGATATATTAACCACTAAAAATCTGCATATTGTCACTCGTCAAGGCACAAAAACAGGCCTTGATAACCCACAAATTAGTAAAATTAAAAACACAAATGGTTATCCGGATCCCCTGAAGGAAAAACAAACTTATCAAGAAGCCACACACATATTTCAAGACATTGCACAGCAAGAAGATATTATTACCAGTCGACTTAGCACGACACAGCAATTAACTCATCTCATCCAAACCGACAAATCCGTAGCCCAGTTTATTGATTTATTACACAAAATAAAAAGCACTAACTGTGGAAAACAAACTAACAACATTTGTAGCCTCAATCAAAAAGATAAAAATGATGTCGACCCACTTGTTGACCTGGAAATCGAAGGTTATCACGTCCGACAAGTGGTGCTCTATTTCGGGTCTCAGGTAAATATCATGACCAGAGATACATGGGAAAAGATGGGCCGATCTCGACTCTATGAGTCATGCATTTACCTAAAACTCTCCAACCAAGGCCTTATTGAACCTATTGGGGTTTGGAAAGGTGTCTACATGACCATCAAAGGAATCTCGACTAAGGTTGATTTTGAAATCATCGACCCAAAAGAAGGATCTAGCTCCTTCCCCGCACTAGTTGGTCGACCTTGGGGACGAAAGATGAAAGCCTCCATATCCCTAGACAAAGAACAAATTAAGTTAAAAGGAAATGGTTAAAGAGTCATCGTACCCATTAATCCTTCTCAAGGAGCACCTTGGACGGAACCGATTGATGAGGAAGTCGATGTCCGACAGCTTTACCAGATCCATAATAATATGGACTATACCGAGCCAAACATTTATGGGGAGCTTCACTTAGGTAACCAAGACTCAATTGGTTACAATTCAGATGCTGAGTTATATGACTGGGAGATGGAAAATTATGAAACACAAGCAAGAGGGTGCTGGACTGTACAAAAGGTACAGAAAAACCCCACCTGACAGTGCTTCACTGTATCGATTATCCCCAAAGTCTTTGAAAACAAAATCAGGGAACGACCTACATTACAACTGACCAATTTACATAATACCCAACTTCCCAGGTATAAGGAAAGAGAATCCCCAATAATGCACCTTGAACAAGTATCTAAAAATATTGGAGAACATGGCAGACTTCAAAGCTTAGTGGAAACACTTACAGGTCAAGCAGCTAGATGGTGGAACACCCATCAGACAAAATTGCAGACCTGGACAACTACTTCAACTTTATTTGTCGAACGATTTGGTGGAAAAAGGCTAACTCAGGAAGCTAAAATCCCTATCTTTGTCCAAGGCCAAGACCCAGAAGAACACATCAAGCTTTGTGAAAAGGAGTGGAGACGGATTGGACACAAAGATGAGCGAGCCTGGCTACATTTGTTCCCCTCAATCCTAGCCGACTTACCTACTAAATGGTATAAAATGGAGGAGGCTAGAGGAGAAACCTTCTTTTGGCCTGAACTTAAAGCAAATTTTATTAAGGACTTCCAGTTCAAACCTCAAAATGAAAAGTTGGCTGAGACAGCACACCAAATCAAAAAGTTTCTTCAACCGACAGATAAACAATTCAACCACGACCATCGAAAAATCAAGGACTGTAACAAGATACAAGATGAATCAAAATCACAGTCGACACGATTACACTTGGAAAACGAACACACAGAAGGTAAGAGCTTTAGGTGGAAGACCGACCACATTAAAACAACCAAACTAATCTACTCAATCCTGAAAGTCGAGACCACCGACAAACCAGACTTAGACAAAATGACTGCAGCTGACTTTTCGGCTACATTTTCACAGTTTCAAGAAGGAAGTCGGTCGATCAATGAAGCTAAAGCACCAGAGTGGCTGGATGCCAAAGTGAAAACTAAGGAGGTCGACATTTCAAACAACGACCGTCCAAAAATAGCTAAGATTGGAGACTACTGGAACGAACACCAAACCACCGAAATCATCCACTTACTGAAAGAATTCCAAGATTTCTTTGCAAGGGATTACAAAGACTTAAAAGGGTTAGTACAAGAAATGGGAGAAATGAAAATAGATACTAAACCTGATGTCCGACCTGTCAAGAAACGACCTTACAAACTAGCTCATAAGTATAAGGAGATAGTTAAGAAGGAAATAGACAACATGTTAGCAGTAGGAATTATTTACCCCATTGACCAGTCGGAATGGGCAAGTCCCATGGTCGTACAACCCAAGAAACATGACCCGACCAGGTTAAGAATTTGTGTCGACTTTAGGGAGCTCAACAAAGTCACACTCACAGATCCATTCCCCACCCCCTACGCTGATGAAATCCTGAATGAAGTTGCAGAACATGAATGTTATTCATTTACCGATGGATTTTCAGGATATAACCAGGTACCCATAGCAAAAGAGGATCAAAAGAAAACAACATTTGTATGTGAATTTGGGTCCTTTGCATACAGATTTATGCCTTTTGGGTTGAAGAATGCACCTACAGTATTCTCACAAATTGTGGTCAAAACATTCCAAGAATATATCTATAAGACCATGGTAGTATACTTCGACGACTGGACCATATATTCCACCCTAAAGGACCACTGCACATGGCTCCGACTTATGCTGGAGAGATGTCATACAACTCTCCTTAAACATTAAGAAATGTACTTTTATGACTCCCATTGGCATACTATTAGGACATATTGTCTGCAAAGACGGTATAAAGGTCGAATTTGCCAAAATAAAAATCATCCTCGACCTAAAACCCCCAATAAACCCTAAACAGGTCCGGGTGTTATTGGGCCATACAGGATACTACAAGAAATTCATCAGACATTATTCAGATATGACTTACCCTCTGGAGGAATTGCTAAAAGATGATCAGGAGTTTATATGGACGAAGGAATGCCAAATATCCTTCGACAAATTGAAAAGAAAACTGGTCGAAGTGCCCATACTTAAATTTCCAAACTGGTCGACTAAATTTCATGTACATATTGATGCATCAGGCATTGCAATTGGAGCCATCCTTACTCAACCAGGGGATGATGGGATGGATTACCCTATCGTATACAGCAGTCGAAAACTAAATAAAGCTGAAAGGAACTACTCGACCACTGAACGAGAAGCCCTAGGTATGGTCTTTTCTCTCCAGAAGTATCGACATTACCTATTGGCCAACCCTTTTATATTTTATATTGACCATCAAGCTTTGAAGTACCTTGTTAATAAACCCCTTCATCATGGATGAATCTGTCGATGGTTACTTCTTTTTCAAGAATTTGAGTTTAAAGTAGTGGTCCGACCAAGAAAGCTAAATGTCGGACCTGACCATCTATCACGCATCGACACAGGGGAGGAACCGACCGGAATCGACGACGATTTTCCAGATGCACATCTATTTCGCATAGAAGCAGTACCCGAAGAACTAGAAGAAATCACTCAGTTCTTGGAGACAGGTCAGGCACCTGAAGGTCTGAACACCAAGAAGAAACAAATCCTAGCTATGAAGGCTGCACCCTACAGCCTCATCAATGGATTTTTGTACAAAATGGGGTTAGACGACATTCTAAGACGTTGTGTACTCGACCATGAGAGAGAACAAATCATGCATGAAGCACACTCTGGACCTGCTGGAGGACATTTTCAAGCAGATACAACTGCAATAAAAATCCAACAGTCAGGCTTATGGTGGCAAACCATCCACAAGGATTGCAAACACTTTGTTAGTTGATGTGATAGATGTCAATGACTTGTTCGACCTCTACCGAGCACAGAAATTCCCTTGATATCTGTAAACCCTAGTCTCACATTTGAAATTTGGGCTATAGACTTCATAGGACCTTTTCCTATCCTAGCCAAACGATCAAGTGCCAGATATATTATCACGGTAGTAGAATATGTCACTAAATGGGCAGAAGCTGAACCCGTCGATACATGTTCAAGTGAGGTAGCTGCTAAGTTTATCTACGAAAACATTATCACCCAATTTGGATGCCCACTCACATTGATCAGCGACCAAGGATCACACTTTATCAACAAAACCATCAAAAACTTGACCGACCAGTTTCACATTGACCACCGACGAAGCACTGCATACCATCCTCAGTCGAACGGCGCCATTGAAGCTTTTAAAAAAACATTAACCAAAGGGCTAACCAAAATATGTAGCACCGACAAAAATGACTGGGATGAGAAAATCCCTGCGATTCTCTGGGCATATAGGACAGCATATAAGCGGTCAACCGATCAAACACCCTTTTGACTAGTCTACGGGCAGGAAGCAGTCGTCCACCTACATTTCCGACAGCAGACACCTATTATTGCACAAATAATGCATGTCGATGTCGAACAGGCAAGAAAGGACTGACTATTTCAACTCAGTAAGCTAGAATAACATCGAATCATGGCTATTCAGCATCAGGAAATTCACAAACAACAACAGAAATCCTGGCACGACCGTAATATCAAAAACAAAAACCTCTCGGTCGGCGACCTTGCTTTACTTTATAATAGTCGAGTCAAGGGAAAACCCAATAAATTACACACAGAATGGATGGGACCTTACGTGGTCGAAGAAATACATACCAACGGTTCAGTCCGACTGAAAACGTTACAGGGCCTAGTATTCCGGAAGCTCGTTAATGGATCCCGACTCAAACGCCAATAAAAAAAATAAAAATAAAAATAAAATCAAATAACGACCTTAACCATCAACCAAAACCTATAAAAAGACAGAAAAATTCCAACACAAAATAATACATCCGACAACAAGCCATGACAGCAACTCACTACCTCGACCACCGACATCACCACCATCGACCATCTTCGTTGACCAGTCAGGCCGACCGTTTTCACCCACGACACCGACCATCGACTTCGAAAGTCCCATCACGCATTGATGACCTCGAGCGCCGAAACAAATCCTCCATTAAGTCGCACTCGAGTATTGCAGTTGGACTGTCAAGTCCACCACTAATACACCCATTTCGACACTCAACCCCATCCACACCTATAAATAATGGACCGTCGAAGGTTCATTCACCACACCCATTTCCATCAGAGCACCTGCAATCTCAGTCGACCAAAGCACAAGAACCCTGTCAAAACTCCGCCCTGTCCGACACAATGGCACCCAAATTAACCAGAGCTACGGCCAAGGCAAAGGAGTTGCAAGCCGAGGACACCCCCTTGCTCAACAGGCTCAAGAACATCAAAAACACAAAGGTCCAGGAGGGCCCATTTCAGAAACTATGGCAAGAGATCCAAGAGTGGGCCTTTGTCGACAACCAAATGACCTAGGCTGCTGAGAAAATCTAGAAGAGCACCATTTTCCAATACCCTAACACACCACTGATGGAAAACTTCGGTAGGACAAAAGAGGCAGTGGTTAAATTCATCATCATTCTTTACTACAATGGCCGATTTTATTTCAACCAGCCGATTGACATAACCGGGGATGTTATCTCCAAGCTTACAGGTCTATCGAACCAAGGTAGTCTGGTACCTATCGGCATCAAAGAAGGGTTGGTCCAGGAACTTACGGGCACACCCACTGGGAAAAACTCGAAGGGATTGATGATCGGCCAGATTGTGACAAGGACACCACAAATTGTGGCTAAAATTATAGCAGTCACCCTCACATTGGCTGGTCGAAGCAATGACCTTAAACTAGAAATGCTGGAGGCTGTCGACATGATCACCACCGACGGCAGGATCTACCGATGGGGAGACTATGTCGTCGACATGGTCAAAACCATCTGCGAGCGCTGCCAAGAGGTCAGAGGTATAATGAAGTTTCCGTCCCTTATTATCTGGATTGCTATGTACCACATCTATCCGGAAGGCAGTCCAGTCTTCCGGGAGCCGACGAGATTTGAAATGCACAGGTTTAAACCTTTCTCACAAAAAGGAACCCTGCATGAGCTAGCACAGGGGAAAGTCGTCCTAGACACTTGGTTTCAACAGTTGAAAGTCCGCATGATGAGGTGGAGGGTGACCCAGAACATCCGACGAAACCTCCCTGCTGAGTCCCATATACAATTAGAACTTGACCATACATCCATATGGTACATGCGAGGTCAGGACCCTAAAGCACAGGACCTCGACTACTACCCCACGGTCGACCAGATTTTCTGAGAGTTGACTCGATAGGCAAAGACAAAGATACCCGTCCCAGAGGCTTCCAAATAGGTCGACTTCTCCATCATCGAGCCGCTTACTGACTAGGAGAAGGAGGAGGACTACGAGCTTAATCTCTACATCAGCACATTTGTGTCGAAGGATACCCCGACCGTGCCCACTAGTCGGGTACACCTCACAGTCAAATCTCCGACTGCCAATATAGTCGACCCCTAGTCGATAGTACAACAACAGCCAACAGTGCCACAGACAACTCCATCGGCTCCAGCCACAGTCAACCCAGCTTAGATACCCACAGGTGAAGTCGACGAAGTCGATCCTGAGTATGCTTTATCCAGCCGCATCATTAAGAAGCTGGCTAAGGAGATAGCTGTCGCCCGAAAGAAAATCAAAACCCAAAAACAACAACAAGGGAGGGGTAAGCGTAAGCTTATTCTGGCTAACTCGTCCGATGATGAGGAGTAACTAGCAGCCGCGGCCGTCGACATTGTCGAGGATGCCCGTGCCAATAAAGTATCCGTTGAAGTTCATTTTCAACGGTATCTGGAAGCAAGAGCTCCGGAGGGTCAGCCCAAGAAAGCCAAAACACAAACAACGTCTAAAAATGTCGTCAACCTTATGTCAACCCCCCCACCCCCATCTCTGACGCCCGTAGTCGAAGAACAAGCACCAGCAGAATGGTTGGGAAGCCCCAGTGAAGAATATGAATGCACAATCTCGGAGGCACTTAGAGCCAGGGTCAACCAGGACGCTGAGCTTAAATCTTTCTTTGCGACACTGCCTTCACTATTTAAGTCGGCCCAGAAAATAAAGACAATGGCTCCTCTCAAAATAAACAAACAGATTTATGCCCAGGAAACGACAACATTTACCAGGATCAATGACGAGGGTGACATCATAGGACACAGTCAGTCTGTCATCGAGCAGGTCGATCCCGAGACATAGAACGAACCACCCACATCACCGTCCGAAGCAACAATCTCTTCTGACGGCAGTCTCGACCATATTGAAGCCACTCTTGCAACCCATTTCCATACCCCCACTCCGTCCCCAACACCACCATCATCCCAACCTCCTTTCCCACCACCTCCACCATCGAAATCCCCACCACCAGAATTACAGCCAAACCCAGCACAGCCACCGTTATCTTCACAACCAGAAGTCGACATCCCACCTCCTCAAACAGAAAAACCCCCGTCCCCCATACCCCCTCCTCAAAAAGAAACACAGCCATCTTCTATACCACCTAACCAACCAGAACAACCCTCGACCTCTAATCCAACAACCACAGACCCAACTTCCACTACTGCAGGTACCCAGGAGCAAGAACAACAGCCAGACAAGCAGCAGAAAAAGAAAGAGCAGCATAGACCATCCGGCCTCTGCATTACCCTAAGGGATGCAAGTTCCTTGGATGACACAAAGGTCGGCCAACTCCTGAAAACAGTGGCCAAAGAGTCCAAGAAAAGGATAGATCGAAAAACTAAAGAGCTGGTCGCCAAAAATGCAGAAGAAGTCGAGTTTCTTGGCCGATGCAGAGCTCTATTCCAGACCGTGATACCAGGCCCTATCGACGTCGACACAGATCGACCACTTGAAAGAGCATATCAGCTCTTCGATACAATGGTATCGACCGTCCAAACCCGACTGCACGAGACTAAAGAAGGACAAAAGGAGGAGACTGTTCGACTGCTCCTGGCCCAACACACTGCATTCTTGGAAGCTTACAAAGTTCTCCAAGATCATATGGAAGAATCAGTGGTCACCGAGGAAGTATTACGAGACTATCCTAATCACTACGGGCAAGTCTATCAGCAGACCAGGCAGGCAAGGCAGGGCATTCAGGCTTTGGAGAGTCGAAAGTCGACAGAAGCAGAACTGCGGCAGACCATTGAAGAACAAATTGTGATGGAGACTAACAAACTGCAGAAGCTAGAAAGGGAGGCACATCAGTGGGTTCAACAGGCCCTTCCTAATTTAGAGTGAGTCGACATCATCTTTCCTCAGATGAAACGACTCATCACTGCTACAGAAGAACAAAACCAATTGTTGGGTCCCAACATGGAAAACATAGCAGAAATGACCATGTCCGAAAAGATGTCGATCCTTTCAAGTCTTACCACCTTAACGATCGATATCCAGAAGGCATTACAGAGTTGGACCGACTTTCAGCATCATCTGGCCATCACAGCTCCAGCTATCGTCGAAATCTGTGTCCAAAGGAGACCGACCATCCGGCTGCACAGTCCACAGCATGAGCAAGTCTGACTGCATCCACAAGAGTTCGTTTTTTGTACCTCCCTATTTCTTCGGGACGAAGAAATGTTTTGTTCATGGGGGAGATGTAGAAGGAGCAAAGTCAACATAAGTCAACTTGAACGAAGACTGACTTAGTCAGCCGACTAAGTCGATGGATCGACTAGTCGATCAGCTGATTAAGTCGGTCGGTCGACTAAACTAAAAGATTAGTCGACTTAACTAACAGTCATGTCGGTTCACCGAACCGACAGGTAGTTATTTTTTGTAACTATTTGTAACTGGTATATATTAGGCTATTGAGCCAAGCAAGAACTCAGTTCAGTTCTGTGCCTTGTATGAACTCACTACATTAATATAATACATTTTCTATCTGTTCTTGTCTCTTGTCTCTTATTTATGGTTATGTTTTAGTATGTATTATTGGTAACCTTATGTGATTTGTGAGATTACAACCGCACTACAGAAGATCAGCTCCAGATCTAGTTTTAAGCTTCTCAAATTGGTAAGATCTAAATATTTTGTATTTCAATTTGAGGTTCTAAATTAAAGATGTCTCATCACACCAATATTGATGAAAATATTGAGGGATTTGATAACTTCTGAGCATGGAAGCATAAGATCTCCCTAGTTCTTGAAGAAAATGAATTGGACTCCTACATCAGTGGAGAAGTTCCAGTTCCAAAGGGAGATGAGGCTAAGGCCTTACATAAGAAGAACTTGATCAACAGTAAGAGGATTATTGTTGATTCAATCAAGGATCACCTTATACCATAGGTCTCCTCCCTAAAGACACCTAATGATATGTTTGAAGCCTTGACCAAGCTATTTGAACGAAAGAACATAAATCAGAAGATGACTTTGAGGAACTAGTAGAAGAATGTGAAGATCCAGAATGTGGAGACCATACAATAATACTTTACAAGGGTCTGCCAGATCAAACAACAACTTGAAGAAATGGATGAAGAAGTGGAGAATGCAGAAATTGTGATGACCACCTTAAATGATCTCCCTAGGTCATGGGACTCTTTCATTCAAGTGATTTGTGCTAGAATAAATCTAGTCACCTTCAGTAGGTTGTGGGAGGAATGCTCACAAGAAGAAGCTCGAATAGTAGCTTGAGAAGAAAATATGGGAAATGAATATCAATCTCTTACAGCACACACCAAGAAAAACAAAAGAGACCATCATCATCACAGAGGTAAGCATTCACATTAGAATAACCCTAGAAGAGATCTATCTAGTATCTGATGCTTTACATGCGATGAGAAAGGACACATCTCCATATTTTGTCCCAAAAACAAAGGTGGCTCTCACAAGAAGAAGGGAAACAAGAGAATACATCATGCCCATACTGCAGAGGATGATGAACCTTCCATAAACAGAATCAAACAAGAAAGTGATTCCTCAAGTGATGAAGAATATGTTTTGATTTTTGCTCTCACGGGAACTGTCACACATGGAAGCAATGATTGGCTTATCGACAATGGGGATTCCAAGCATATGACGATATTCAAAGAATCCTTTGTGAAATTATCAGAACATGAGTCACCCCACAAGGTGAAAATTAGGGATGACTACCAATATCCAATAAAAGGTAGTGGTGAATCCTCCTATAAGTTAAACTCTAGAAATTATATGAAAATGAAGGATGTCTTGTTTGTACCATGACTAAAGAAGAACCTCCTCTCCATCTCTATAATGGATGCAAAAGGCATGAGGGTTGCATTTGTAGATGACCAAGTTCTTATGTGGCCAAAGGGAAATACCATAGATGATGCAATTGTGATTGGGGAGCAAGAGGGAGGATTATACAAGCTAAAGAGAAAAACTAGAACAAGCCTTGGTCCATGACTTAGTAGAGCCAAATTAAATTTAGCACAGAAGGCTTGCACATGTGCACTATAGAGCACTACCACTTGTAAGAAAATCTGATGAAGGTCTTCCAGAAATACATGCAAAACATGAAGGTATCTGCAAAGGATGTGCAAAAGGAATGAACACAAAGAAGACATTTCCAAGTAGCGAGAGCAAGGAAAAAGGAATCTTGGAAATCATCCACTCTGATGTATGCAGTCTGATGTCATCCAGTTCATTGAGTGGGTATGTATACTTTGTTTCTTTCATTGATTATTTATCTAGGAAGAAATGGATATACTTATTGAAAAACAAAGATGAAGTATTCAACAAGTTCAAAGAGTTCAAATCCTTGATCGAGAACCACACACAAAATAAAATCAAGACCTTTCGATCAAACAATGGTGGAGAATTCACATCAAATGAATTCAAATAATTATGCAGAGATTCAAGGATTAAGAGGGATTTTACCACTCCATATAATCCACAATAGAGTGGGGTTGAAGAAAGAAGGAATAGAACGGTAATGGAAGCTACAAGGGCAATGCTTCATGATCAAGATCTTCCCATGCATCTATGGGAAGAAGCTGCTAGAACAACTTTGTATGTACAGAACCATACTCCACATAGAGTACTAAAGAAAAAAACACCTGAAGAAGTATTCTTTGGAAAGAAACCATATGTCATTAATCTCAGAATATTTGGTTGTCTAGTGTACATACACATTCCGAAAGAAAAGAGGACAAAGTTAGATCCTTCATGGAAGAAGGGTATATTTGTGGGATATAGTGAAAGTTCAAGGCTTACAAAATATACTTCCCAGGATTCAAGAAGATCAACATCAGCAGGAATGTAACATTTAACAAAGACTCAACTTACAACAAATCCAGAAAGAGACCTGCTCAAGACCCTGAAGAAACAGAAGTACCTAGGATTAAAGATACAACTATGAATGTATTCTTCTATTTGTAACTTTGGAATGTATTCACTTGTATATTTCATATATTGTATTTCATTGGTCCCCAATGTTCCTATCAAGAGATTCATTAATGTAATCAAGTCATGTAAATTCATAGAGATTAACCCTCCTTTGTAAGTCAGGGGTAAATTCCCCACAGTTGTGGGGCACTAGGGTTATTAGACTCTCCTAGAGAATTCATCCCTGGTAAGTTATTGTTAATTCAAAAACTATTATAAATAGAGAGTGAGCCTCTCTATTTATCACACACACTCACCCAGCTATAGCGCATAGGTGAGAGATAAGAAGATCGCTCAAGTGAGAGAGAGAACAGCTGTTGGAGATCATCTTTATTTCTTTGGGTTTTACTGCTTCCATTGGTGCTCATTCTATCTCTGAGGAAGCTGTGGGGTTCTTACTTTATGGTTTCCCCAAGATAAATCTTTGTGTCTATTGTCTCTTGTGATTGATTTCTATGCATGGTATTCTCTCAGATAAGATCCTAAGATCATATTGTCTAATTGATAAAAATCTAACACACCGAAGAGGGAGGTCAGAGAGAGTAAAGAACCAAAGAGATATTCCATCTATACGGAAGTGGTGACTAGTCTTAGTGAGTCAGAGACTTCCACTTTTTAAGAGGTAGCTACACATCAGGTATGTAGAGATGCAATGGTGGAAGAGTATAGTTCCATCATCAAGAAGTATGTTTGGGAGGTGGTTTCGAGACCAAAGGGGAAGTCAGTTGTGACTTCTCGGTGGCTCTACAAATCCAAGCACCCTATAGATGGAAAGATCAAGAAGTATAAGGCTCAATTCATGGCACATGTATTCTCACAAATAGAGGGAGTATATTATGATGAGACATTTGTGTCAGTGGCTAGGTACTCCTCTATCATATCTGTGATCTCTATTACTGCAAAGATGAGTTGGAGAGTTCATTAGATGGATGTGAAGACAACATTTCTAAATGGTGTCTTATAGGAGGAGGTGTAAATGGAGTATCCGCAAGTATTCAAGGTGCATGTGAGATAGTCCCATGTGTGCAGGTTGAAGAATTCCCTTTACAGGATGAACCAAGCTCTGAGAGCTTAGTATTCCAGGATTGATGTATATTTGTAGGAGTTGGGGTTCTATAAAAGTGAGGCAATTCCAAACCTTTACTAGATTGTGGTTTGTAAGGATCCACTTATTCCAGTATTGTATGTAGATGACTTGATCATTAGAGGTACATACATACTCATTACAGAGTGTAAGAAATATCTTGCATCAGAGTTTAAGATGAAGGAAATTGGGTTTATGCATTACTATTTGGTTCTGGAGGTGTGGCAAGGGTCGGGGCACATAATACTCAGGAATCGAAAGTATGCTATGGAAATTCTCGAGAGATTTCAAATGCAGGATTGTAGATCGATGACTACACCGATGATCACCAACTGGAAGAAGCTTCATGCTTTTGAGGGAGTGTTGGTGGATCAAACATTATATCAACAAATCATTGGTTCTTTAATGTATTTGCTCAATGCTAGATGAGATATTTGTTTTATAATGAACACTCTGATTCAGTTCATGGTTGAGCCTCAGAGAATCCATTGGATTGTTACAAAACATGTGTTGAGGTACTTGTGTAGTACAATGGATTTTGGTATGGACTACATGAAAGAAGATAGAGTTAGATTGATTTCTTATACATATTTTGATTGAGAAGGTAGTGTGATAGACCAAAAGAGTACAGTCTTGTGTTCTTCATTCTAGGCTCAACAGTGGTGTCTTGGTTCATTCGGAAATAGAAGTCAGTTGCACTAAGTTCTGCAGAGGTAGAATATATGGTATCCAATCAAGCCAATTATGAGTTCATTTGGCTTCGCAAGATGTTGTTTGGGTTATTTGTTCAAGATTTGAGACCAATGGTGATTTACTGTGGTAATCAAAGCCACATCAAGCTTTCATAGAATTCAATCTTTCATGATAGGGAAAAACACATGGATATCATATATCACTTCATTTGTGACTATGTCTAGAGAGGTGCAATGGAGTTGTAGTACATTCATACTATGAATTAGGTGGTAGATCTTATGACAAAATATTTGGGGAGAAGGAAGTTCAATCACTTCAAAGACAAGTTGGGGGTTGTGAGAAACACTTTCCTTGGTAAGAGGGTGTTAAAAATTTGTAACAAGACAAGTATTTTTCCACCATAAGTGCCTACGGTTGAAAAAATGACAATGTGGTCCCTTGTCAATTTATAAAGCAAGGAGAACTTTATAGGAGAAAAAGTCATTTTATAAAGTGTATTTGTGGTTAAGTTATATTTGACTTTTAAATAAAAAAATGACATCATTTTTTAAATTAAAATATGACTTTATGAGAAATAAAGTGAAGCCATTATTTAAGTGTTCGTTACATATTTAAATGGATGGGTACAATAAAACTTCATTTAATGAGTTATTAATGTGGGACCTAGATCTCAATGACTAAATATCTAATCTTGATCATTGATCTAGAGACAGTTAGTTACCATTATCAAAACTAAGGAAAGACACAATTTTGATTCATTCTTTAAATGAGATTTTGGGAGAAGTCAAGTTCAAAGAGAAATGAGAGAGGTTGAACTCTAGGAGAGAGAAAGAATAAGACTATTAGAGGGCATGAGTTCCCATGCTAAGGAAGAAATCATGTTTTCCAAGAGAAATGACACAAGTTTTAGAGAAATTTTGACACTAAAATCGAGACAGTACAACAATAATAAAATGGTAGGAACTTTGTGGTTTCCGGAATGAGTATCAAAACAACATACTTGTCATTTAACCTAGGTGTCCATACAGTATTGTGAGTAGGTCGTACTATGAAGTATTTGCATGAATTTCAAGCCACATGACAAGCATGATTTTCCAAGAAAAATATTGTTGGGTATATAGGCACTAAAACCGAGGAGCATTGGTTGTACAGTGAGCACAATGTTTGAGGTAGTGGCAGGAAGTCTGTATTGTTTTTTTCAACATGCATTTTGAGACTAATTTGCACAAAATTAAAGGTTGATCATTGCACAAAATTCAAGGGCAGGTATATGTTATATTATTTGCATGTGCATGTGGAGGGGAGGTGCGCATGTCAACAATGCATCTAACAATCTCTATTGGCACCTTCTAAAAATATGTAATTTAATCCCAGTTAAGGGATTGGGGTCTATCTGTCTAATCTTGGTTAATGGATTAGGGTATTGGAGGCTATGAAATACCTATATTGTATTGTGAGGGATTCATAATGAATATGAGAAAATAGAAGGTGTGGCTCCAAGGTTTGTTGGTTTTCCCGATTAAGCATTTCTAGGTTAAATCTATGTGTGAATGTTTTGTTGTAATCGCTATTTTGATTAAAAGAATTAGTATTCTTTGCTTCCCTGCACATGTTTAAAACTTACATGTGGTATAAAATCTCATTTATTAGCATCAGGGGGATGCCTTTGTTGCTAAGGGTTTCGACGTGGTTGATAGATCTTGGGTCTGTGATAAAACTAGGTTTAGTGGGAGCTTCACAGTGTTGATTTTTGCATTGAAAGACAATTGTGAGCAATTTGAGAATTGAGATCAAGAAATTTAATGGCCAAAATTTTGAGCTATGGAAGCTCAAAATGGAGGATCTTCTTGTAGATCGAGAGCAGTGGATATTGTGGATCTGGATACTAAACCCAATGCAACGTTGCAAGATTATTGTGATAAAATAGAAATTAGGGTGAAGAGTGTTGGCACTTAGGGCACACCTGGGTTCTTATACTTTTATCTTAACCAACAAAAAGACCCACAGTGTTGGCCCTTTCGGCAACAACCTGCGAACAGGTTGCAGTCTCACCCGAAACAGCTATGGGGTGCCACGGAATCAGGTTTCTATAGGCAAAAGAGGGATATTACTGTACCTTTAGTCTTAACAAAGAATACTCATACAATACAGA
This sequence comes from Pseudotsuga menziesii, assembly GCA_001517045.1. Classification (NCBI taxonomy): domain Eukaryota; kingdom Viridiplantae; phylum Streptophyta; class Pinopsida; order Pinales; family Pinaceae; genus Pseudotsuga; species Pseudotsuga menziesii. The sequence continues at coordinate 205,339 of LPNX010980999.1, read as the reverse complement.
GCTTTGACATTCACTTAAATAGCTTCACAATTTAGATAAACAGATAGTTACTTGCTTAACCCTTAACTGGGAATTCACAGCGAAGTTAATACTTAACAATATATCTTACTTATCATTCACCTACTTATCAAATGCATAAAATGAAACAGCACAAAACAAGAAGGAACCACCACAACACAAGATATACATGGTTCACCCCCAGTGTAGGGGCTACGTCCACAAAACTGTGTTTTTATTCAACTCTTTACAAACAACACAGTTCTAATCTGTGCACTCAGCTACAGATCTCTATGCACTCAGCTACAAATCTTCTCAACAACCAAAAACTGTGCACTAAGCTGCAGATCCTTTCTTCCAAAACCCTCTGTGCACTCATCTGCAAAGGTCGTCCATGCACACAGCTGGGACTTAACCTTAAACCAAAAATAGGCCTTAGCTTCTTCGCATCAAATTATCATCATACTAAAACCTTCGAAAAAGCTCTTTTCTCCTTTACATAAGTGCCTATTTATACAAGTGCACTATTACAATACCATGAGTTTAAACCATGGGCTTAAAAACCATGCGCTTAAACCATGGGTTATTTACAAAAAGAGGGGCTTCGACCCAAACCTGAAACCCCTAAGACTATTTTGGAACGCAACTCCACTTACAAGATTTGCACCAAAACCGCGAAGTTGCCGAAATTAAGGACCTTTAAGGTCCGTGCCCCAACAGGCCCCTAAGACTCACCAGTGTCCCATCCCAGGACACTCTGGTACTTTTCTGGTGGGAGAATCTTGTTGGCAAATATAGTGAACTGCTTGTTGAGGCTACGCATGATATCTTCAGTTGCTTGCTCCTTCTCCACTATCTCCTACAATGTTGTTGTAGATGCTTCACTAGCCTTTTCCTGTGCAAACATGTCATACTCCTTCAAAACTTTGAGCTGGTTGTCTGCAACAGTGCTCAAATCCAAGGCCTCATTAATGAGAGGTTGCACAGAGTTCACTAGCAGTGTCTTTTTTCTTCTGCAGGATTCAATTTCTTGCTGGAGCTCATTGCTATGCTTCACCTTAAGCATCTTTTGCATAGGAGGCAATGTCTTGATTTCCACTTTGACTGCTCCCAGCTCTGTCTGTCACTGTTTTATAGTTTCTTGCAGTTTTTCTACTTATGGGTGGTCCTGCAAGTTCACCCAAGTCTCGATGCTTTCATCTAGTAGCTTTGATGCACTGCTCACAATATCTGAGATCTTTGTTGCTAAGGCCTGAATATCTGTTATCCACCTGAATGGCACCTCTCTGTCTGAGTGCTGACATTCCTCATGTTGGCACACAAAAGGACATTTATGGATTGAGGGTTGCCCAAAACACTATAGATGGGATTATTATGAACTACATTCATCATCCATCCAGCTGGTTATTTTTACCCTTTAGCTATGTCAAGTCATGTACGTGACTCTCTATATATGCAACTTGTGTGTTATACGCGAGTATCAGTTGTTGCATCTCGCGTACAGATGTATACACGGGTTACCCTTAGAGAAACTCACGTGTCATACACGAGTTGCAAGTATTAATACCCGCGTATATTTCCCTTTAACATTAAAAATAAAACACGTGATTACTTGAGATTAGTTAAGCCCTTTAACCTTAATCACCTTAACTGTCTCAACCTCCTCAACCTTCAAAACTACCTTATTTCACCAAGTATAAATACAGGCCTTGGGGAGGGTGTTAAGGAGATACACTTGGAGATCAAAGTTATGCTAGTGGAGTTTATACAGAAGTCTTTGGAGCAGTGGAACTCAGAATCCTTTGGTTGCAGAGGAGTCCTTGTCTCAAGCGTTGGGTTGTAATCTGAACTATTTCATTATTGTTAATAAAGAGAATCCTTCTTCCATATGTGTCTTGAATGTCTCTCATATATTGTGGTTTGATAAATATTTATGTTTCAGCATTCTGTATATGATTTATCTAACCCATTTATATATATGTATCACCTGGTATTTGGAAGATTGACTCTTGACAGGTGAAGAAGAAGCATCCCTGAAGGCTTTGGAGGAGAAGCAGAGCGGAAGAGGACAAGCTAGGATCAACCGTCGTGTATCGGGTGAGTCTTTTATATCCTTCTATTTCCTTTACTGCACTCTAGAGTCTATTTCCTGCAAGTCTCTTGAGTATGTTCGTAACCCCAAACATTCGGTTATAAGGTGTTTATTCCTTTACAACAGAATTGGCGACTCCGCTGGGGAGCCCAAACTGCTGTAGGTTGTTTCTGTCACCCCTGACCAGTCTTTGCTTTGAAATTTGTGTGTGGTCTTTTATCCTGGTTCATACTTAGTACAGTGTTTGAAAGTCTTGTGGATTTTTCTTGTTTTTTTGAGAAAAATTTTGTACCTATACGCGGGTTTCTCTTCTGCACAGTCGTGTATAGAGGCTTCCATACGCGGGTTGCTCTCTTGGACAGTCACGTACAGTACGCGATTTTTCCTTATATACAGTCCTGTACAAGCCTGGAAATAGGAATTTTTTAGGATTGGGTTTGTTTGTCCCTCTCTTTTTGTAATTCATGTTTGTTAGTTGGCTTTCTTTATGAATACTGTGGTGTTTGTCTGAAGACCTTTGGTGACCACACTTTGTGCTTTTTCAAAAGCCCTTGGGTTTCTTTTGCTTGGGTTATTTTTTGTTTGCATGTTGAAGTAGCTTGGCCTGTTTGGGTTATAGGGTGAAGTGTCTCTGTCCAGATCAGTGATCAGGGTCTTGGGCATTGTTTTTCCAGTCTGTCTTTTGGAAATGGTTGGTTTGTCATTTTCCTTTATGAGTTTACAGTGATTTTTGTTATTGTGTGCACCCAAGCTAGGGTACCTAGTCTTCCTTTGTCGGTTGTTTTCTTGGTTCTGTTAGCCTGCTTTACTTCAGTTTTTTGGTTTTATACAGTTTTTTAGATCCAAGTTTACTCAAGTATAGTGCATTTTAGGTGCATGGCAGAGTTTGAGCATTTTTAAAAGTGAAAAGAAAACATTGTCAAGTTTTTGCATTTTGCTTTTGCATAAGTAGTGTTTATTTCAATTTAAAAATATAATCTCAAAAGCTACAAAAAACATAGGCTTAGTTTCTTTTATCGTTTGCATTCAGTTCATCAATGTATATTTATAAAAAAAGAAAAAGAAGTTTTCTTTAATAGTGGTAATTTGCTTTGAAAAATACACCTTTACTTTTATTTATTTCTTATCGAGTCAAAAACACCATAAGTACATCACTCCATTTCCTTCTGAGTAAGAAACAGCCCTTTAAAATGAACACAACAATTAAAATTTACTAGTAATTTTTGTTTTTAGGGGCCTTTCACCTACTAGCTTAGGCTAAACTTGTGGGATAGGAAGTGTAAACTTCCCATAAGTTTTAAAATTCAGACGTAGTGGACTTTTCTTTAGGTAAATCCTTGACTTTATCGATTGTATCTGGGAAGCTCCTCTCAAACGAGAGTTAAGCACGAGGCCGCATGGAGCCTTGGATTGAGGACATAACCCTCTGATTCCTTGTCAAAGAGTAAATCATGAATTTTACGCATCTGGGGATTCTGTCCTAGACAGATTTTCAGGCTCATCTACCCTTCCCATGCGTATGAGTCAGGATTGTGACTGTCCCCCCAGACTGTTGGTATAGCTAAGGTAGCCTTTAGTCTCTTGACATTTAGGGTTCATATCTAGGTAAACCGGAAGGCTATTTCTGGTTCACCTTGAACGGGCTTGGAAGGTAACCCTTGTTGAAAGTGTAGGAGGGTGGTTGGGTGATTCCTCTGCTTATGCCTAAGAACCACTTCAAGGACGCCAAGTAATCATTCATCAACTTTCTTCGGGAATGTATATCTTTCACCCTTGTTTGATTGTTTGAGGCTTTAGGATTTTTTATAGTGTATGCTCTGTGGTTTTGCCTGTGTTTAGTTGGCCTTAGGGTGTGATTTGTCAAATTTTTAATCATGGAGGACCAACCTATTAGAAGGTCAAGAAGGTTGAGAAACCTTCCTCCTCTCATCACATTGGAGCCTCCACCTCCACCCCAAAGGCGGAGATTGGATACAGGCGGTTCATTTGAACCGGCAGGGATAAGTGAAGTTCTTGGTGAACCAGAACTGATAGCTAACCATTTTGATCTTGATACAGTTGAGATAGAAGAATTGCATACTGACGAGTTTGCAAGGAACTTTAACACCCCCTTGACTGATTTAAACGATTATGTGATCATTCAGGTTAGACATTTTGATTCACCTGTATTAGGTGTCCTTATGGGTAGGGTTATGTCTTCTATGGAAGAAATTCCTTTCATGTTCACCTCAGCCATTCCAGTTGAAGGGGTAATACCTCCCCCTAAAAGTGCCCCTAGATCTAGTTTACCTTCTACACCTTTGACTCCAACGCGCCGAGTGGTTCAACCACCGGTTCACTCAAACCTAGTAGGTACTTCTGGTGATATGGTTACTGGGATCCCCAGTATACCTATCATTCCTTCTTCCTTTCCATATACTACCCAGAGCGGTTCGGTAGGATCCTCGGCATTTGTCCAAGGATTTCCTTGGAATGGGGGGCACATTCCCCCATCTAGTCCATACGTAGGTCCATCACCTTCCTATGTAGGAATACAGTTTGGGAGCAATACCTCTTATGGCCAAAGTTTCCAAACTCTGATTTCAGTTCTGTTTACAAGCTCTCCCTTCTCGTTGTTTAGTAGAGGGATACCGACTCCTGTCTTTCAGACCCTTGTCTCTATGGGGACGGCTTGAACTTCTTATACCGCACCCCCCACACACAATCCTATGGCTTACAGATGGAATCTGTTTCAGGGAAATCTCCCCACTTTGCAACCGGTGGCAGGGGGAAACCCCACTTTTACTCCTGGGAATTCGGGGGCAAGTCCTTCTAATCCCCAGGTTAACACATTTAGTACCCCAGTTCAACCCAAACTTCTATTTCTGGCAACCTTAAATTTGCCAGATTTTTCAAAATTGATGAATGACCCAGTGAGGCATGACCCTTTGTGGCCACCTATTCCCACCAAGTTTCCATCAGACATCCCTAAGTTCGAAGGCAAAGTTGGTGAAGATCCTGGGGCTCATGCCACCACATTGCATTTATGGTGTTCTTCGAATTCGCTGAATGAAGATTCAGTTAGGTTGAGGCTGTTCCAGAGAACCTTGACAGGTACCGCGGCAAAATGGTATATTGAATTGCCCTCTGCTGCTTTCAGTAGTTTCTGGGACTTGTCTAGTGCATTTCTTAGCCACTTTCAGCTTTTGGTCTGATATGATTTCGAAACGAACTTGTTGTTGACCTTTAGGCAGAACAAGGCTACGCACATCTCGGATCACATCCAAGAGTGGAGAAGGTGAAAGAGCCTTATAAAAGCCACTATCCCTCCTGAGTTCCTTTTAGAGTGGTTCCTTAAATCCCTGTTGCCCTACATATCTAAGGACGTATCCACCTCAGGAGTGACGAATGAAGAAGAATCCATTCTTAGGGCCTAGAAACTGGATTTGATTTATTCACAATCTGGGATCTTGTATGAGATCATCCCTGAGGCACCGAGGCCTACGCACGATGCGGAGAAGCCTAATCCTGGACCTGTAGAAGGAGCAAGTCGACATAAGTCAACTTGAACGAAGACCGACTTAGTCGATCAACCGACTAAGTCGAGAGACCGACTACGTCGGTCGGCTGAGTAAAACAGTAGTTAGTCTGTTAACTAATAGTCGTGTCGGTTCGGTGAACCGACAGGTAGTTATAATTGTAACTGTTTGTAACCTGTATATATTAGGCTGTTGAGCCACACAAGAACTAAGTTCAGTTCTTGGCTTTGTATGATCTATTGAGAATAATATAATCTGTTCATCCTATCTGTTCTTATCTCTTGTATCTGTGTATATTTCTGTATGTATTATTGGTAACCTTATGTGATCTGAGAGATTACAACATTGGTTTCGTTTCCGGTAGTACATAACTAGAGTATATGCTCACATATGATACCAGAGAAGGAGATAAAGGACTGGTGGGAGAGAAAAATTGCTAACTATCTACAAAATTACGCGAGAAGGAACAGATTGACAGTCGCAGAAGCAAAAGCCAGATTTTTCACTGAAACTCACGAAAAATTTGTCGAATCCGTGCCACATCTACTGAAGCAGCTTTTGGATGAGAAAACCGGACAAGACTAAAGAAGCACAGTTACTCCAGAAACTAATCCGAGGAGGACGTACCAATCTCTCGGAGTGGTTCGAAAAGATAGCCGACGACTTCTGTGAGGAACAAGCAGTCGAAGACAGGACTTCTGTGGAAACCGTCCGACAGAAATTTTTCACAGAATTTACTGATCAATTCTTGTGTTCCTTGCCGGCTTTACTATTCAAGTTTTTAATAGAGAAATGAGCAGGGCACATTGTTGAACCTCGACCTCTATTACGTGAACCACCCTCAAACACTAACTGGGCGGAGAAGTAGAAGCAGTGGGAAAAATTCATTGCTGAAAGGGAGTGGGAATACTTTCTGAGTAAGTAGACACTATCCGGGCTTTCTAAAAAGCGTCGGGTAGGCTATGGGGGGGTAGCTGGTCGTGTGTCGGACCTAGAGCATAGTGGATCCTAGTCAACCAGAGTCGTAGTCGCCAGTAATGCATAATCGACCGAAGAGGAAGTGAAGGCATAGTATTGTACTACAGTATGTCGGACATTAAGAGAATCGAAAGGGATGAAAGACAGAAGAAAAGGGAAGCTAGACGAAAAAGGGCCGCAGAGCTACAGCAAAACCCTAGGGAGACCGACCGTGATGAAGTACCGCCAGAGTCGGGTCATGACCGACGCAGAGAAGGCGAAGAAGAAGAGACGTCCCCTGAAGATGATGGAATGTGGATAGAGCAGCCAGAAGCTCTCCAACTAATTGTTCCCGACGAAGGAGTAGCCTTTTCCACAGTAAGTCCGCGTACCAGAATACAAACTATTATAGAAGATGACCTTCGACTAAGAGCTGGCGACATTACACTCTGGAGCCGACTAGGCGATGAACCATACCCGGGTCGACATCTCGTAATACGTCGACCGATCGAAGGTAACTGGGTGACCTTTCAAACGGCCCCTTCCTTTCGAAGTATCCACTTGCTCCTGCCGACACATGAAGGAGCACCCCCCCTGCCACACACAACTTCAGAAGATACACAAGAGTCAGACTTGAGCACGCAAAGTGACAGTGGGTCGTTCAGAAGACAAATTATCAACAATCCACTGTTCGACGAGAAAGAGTCGACACCCGACGGAAGCACAAGTTCCGTCGACCAAAACCCCATCGTCACCCTGACAGATTCGACTGACTCAACAACCCCACCCCTTATAACACCACCTCCTCCACCTACACCTCCACCTCCACCTTCGACATCATCAGAGAGTAGTGACAGTGACTCCGACATGGGTCACGGATCTGCTCAGATTCCCCTTTATGAGGGTGACGAAGACCCCAGACGACACTGGTTTGTCTGCGAGTCGATATGGGAGGCTAACAAAGTAACAGAAGAAGACCGACAGATAGCCCAGTTCGCAGGAGCCCTTCGGAAAAGATCTCTAACATGGTATATGACATTTACCGAAAGGCAACCCAGAGCCACAAAATCAGAGATAAAGGCGCAATTCCTATCATTTTTCAAGACTCCAGACGCTAAACACCTGGCAGCCAAGAAGCTGAAGACGACCCAACAGAAGCCAGGAGAAACAGTCCGCGATTACGATAAACGATGGAAGGATCTATTGAGTCAGTTGGACTATGTCATCGACGAACAATTACTCATCCAATGGTTCCTTGAAGGACTATCACAGAAAGTTCACCGACACATCAGTCTGGAGACATTCAAGTCGTACGAAGATGCGTTGACAAAAGCATTGCAGGTCGAGATGGATGAAGACATACCTGCCTGCCCGACTGACCATCGCTTGGAAGAACAGCTGGAGAATATGCAGAAATCCTTGAAGGAGCTCACACTTAAGAACCAAGACATCTGGTGTACTAGCTGTTCAACAGCCGGACATACAAAATATAACTGTCGACAGCAATTTAGTCGACAAGATGTCCGTTTTGTACAGACAAAGGCGTTTTGCGACATCTGCCAGGAACGAGGAGACCATTCCACCGCCGACTGTCCTTACAATATGAAGAATGGAAAAGCTTCCTGGTGTGCTATATGCGAAACTGCAAATCACAACATGGCCGACTGCCATCTCAACCTCAAAAATCGACAAAACTACCAGGCCGTCTACCAGACTAATGCTGTAGCACAGAACACAGAGCAGAACAATAATAATAATCAGAATGGGAAACGAAATGATGGCCGACGCTACGACCATCGGAATGACAATCGACGACTAGGGTTTGGAAGAACAGGTCGATTCGTTGGAAGTCGCGAAATACGAAGTCGTCGACCTACTCAATGCTTTATTTGTTACAAAGAAGGGCACAGATGCGCAGACTGTCCATACAAGGACAGGACTGATCTGAAATTTTGTACACATTGTGGGGTAGGCGATCACTCCTTGGAGGATTTCCCTACAATGTTGGAAAAAATTAGTAATAAAAAGAATGTTAATGTCTTGTCTTGTGTCCAGAAGAATGATGTCATAACTACTAAGAATTTGCACATCGTCACTCGACAAGGCACTAAAACCGGGCCTGATAATCCTCAGATTAGTAAGATCACACACACAAATACCTACCCTGACCCTTGCAAAACACAACACACATATCAAGAAGCCACAAACATATTTACAAACCTTGCACAGCACGAAGACATTAGTCACAGTCGACACGACTCGACCCAGCACTTAACCCATCTCATTCAAACAGATAAATCTGTCGGTCAGTTCATTGATTTATTGCATCAAATAAAAAGCACTAACCCTGAGAAGCAAACTAAGAACATCTGTAGTTTAAATCAAAAAGACAAAAACGATGTCGATCCTCTTGTCGACCTGGAAATTCAAGGATTCCATGTCCGACAAGTGGTGCTTGATTTTGGGTCTCAGGTAAATATAATGACCCGGGATACCTGGGAAAGGATGGGACGACCTCGACTCTATGAGTCAAGTATTTATCTGAAACTAGCCGACCAGGGCCTTATTGAACCCATTGGGGTTTGGAAAAATGTAGACACAGCCATTAAAGGCATATCGACTAAGGTTGATTTCGAAATTATTGACCCAAAGGAAGGATCTAGCTCCTTCCCAGCCCTTGTAGGTCGACCTTGGGGTAGAAAGATGAAAGCCTCTATCTCTCTAGACAAAGAACGTATTAAACTTAAAGGAAATGGTCAAAAGGTCATAGTACCTATTAACCCCTCCCAAGGCCAACCCTGGGTTGAACCAATCGATGAGGAAGTCGATATCCGACAACTTTATCAGATCCAAAACAATACTGACTACACAGAACCAAACGCCCAAGGGGAGCTTTACTTAGGTAACCCCGACTCAGTTGGTTACAATTCAGATGCTGAACTATATGACTGGGAAATGGAAAACTATGAAGCACAAGCAAGAGGGTGCTGGACTATCCAAAAAGTACAGAAAAAACCCACCCGACAGTGATTTCTAGTCTCAATTATCCCCAAGATCTTTGAGAGAAAAATAAGAGAACACCCTACCTTACAACCGACCAACGAACCTACCAGGACCCAAAAAAGGTATAAGGAGAGGGAATCCCCATTCATGCATCTTGAACAAGTGTCTAAGGACTTTGGAGAACATGGCCGACTACAGAGCTTAGTAGAAACCTTCACCGGTCAAGCAGCTAGATGGTGGGATACCCATCAGACAAAACTTCAGACCTGGACTAGTGCTGCAACTTATTTTGTTGAAAGGTTTGGTGGCAAGAAGCTCACCCCACAAGCACAGATCCCCATCTTTACTCAAGGCCAGAACCCAGAAGAACACATCCAAACTTGTAAAAAAGAATGGAGAAGCCTAGGACATAAGGATGAGAGAGCCTGGCCACACTTGTTTCCCTCAACCTTAGACGACTTACCTAGCAAATGGTATAAAATGGAGGAAGCAAAAGGTGAAACATTTTTCTGGAATGACCTCAAAGAAAATTTCATCCAAACCTTCAACTTTATCCCTGAAGATCAACAATTAGTCGAGCCAGCACAACAAATTAAACAGTTCATTCAACCGACTGAAACATTCCCTGACAAAGACCCTCGACAGGTCAAGCACTGTAATAGTCTTCACATAGGATCAAAAGTCGAGTCGACCTGATTACAATTGGAGAATGAACACACCGAAGGTAAAAGCTTCAGATGGAAATCCAACCATGCTGAAACAATAAAACCGATCCACTCTGTGCTTAGGGTCGCGACTACCGAAAAACCTGACCTCGACCGAATGACTGCAGCTGACTTCCCTGCTACATTTTCACAGTTCCAGGAAGGAAGTCGACCGATAAATGAAGCTAAAGCCCCAGAATGGTTAGATGCCAAAGTAAAAACCAAAGAGGTCGACATTTCAAATGACGACCGACCAAAATTAGCTAAGATTGGTGATTATTGGAATGAGCAACAAACCGCTGAAATAGTAACCTTACTTAAAGAATTCCAAGACGTCTTTGCAAGGGACTATAAAGATTTAAAAGGGTTAGTTCAAGAAATGGGAGAGATGAAAATCGACACTAAACCTGATGTCCGACCTGTAAAGAAAAGGCCTTATAAATTA
>LPNX010980999.1:127565-194337 GCA_001517045.1 Pseudotsuga menziesii | reverse complement strand
GGAGGAATGCCAAATTTCCTTCGACAAACTGAAGAGAAAACTGGTCGAAGCCCCCATACTTAGATTTCCAAATTGGTCGATCAAATTCCATGTGCATATTGATGCATCAGGCATAGAAATTGGAGCTATCCTGACTCAACCAGGAGACGATGGAATGGACTACCCTATAGTTTACAGTAGTCGGAAACTAAATAAGGCTGAAAGGAACTATTCGACCACTAAACGGGAAGCCCTGGGAATGGTCTTTGCACTTCAGAAATATCGACACTACCTATTGGCTAATCCCTTCATATTTTACACCGACCATCAAGCTTTGAAGTACCTCGTAAACAAACCCCTTCACCATGGTAGAATCTGTCGATGGCTCTTACTGTTCCAAGAATTTGAATTTGAAGTAGTTGTCCGACCAGGGAAGCTAAATGTCGGACCCGACCACCTATCCCGAATCGACACAGGAGAGGAACCGACTGGAATCGATGACGACCTCCCAGATGCACATCTATTTCGTATAGAAGCAGTACCAGAAGAACTGGAGGAAATTGCTCAGTTCCTAGAAACAGCTCAGGCACCAGAAGGACTGAACACTAAAAAGAAGCAAATCCTAGCTATGAAGGCTGCCCCCTACAGCCTCATCAACGGATTTCTATACAAAATGGGGTTAGACGATGTTCTTAGAAGATGTGTACTTGCCCATGAACGAGAGCACATCATGCACGAAGCACACTACGGACTAGCAGGAGGACACTTTCAAGCCGACACCACTGCTAAGAAAATTCAACAGTCTGGATTATGGTGGCCGACGCTTCATAAGGATTTTAAAACCTTTGTTAGTCGATGTGACAGATGCCAACGACTTGGTCGACCACTGCCGAGTACAGAAATGCCCCTGATCTCTGTAAACCCTAGTCTTACATTTGAAATCTGGGCTATAGACTTCATAGGACCATTCCCTGTCCCAGCCCGACGATCAGGTGCAAGGTATATCATCACTGCAGTAGAATATGTTACTAAATGGGCAGAAGCCGAACCTGTCGACACATGTTCAAGTGAAGTAGCTACAAAGTTCATTTATGAAAATATTATTACTCAATTTGGATGTCCACTCACCTTGATTAGCGACCAAGGATCACACTTCGTTAACAAAACTATCAAAAATCTAACCGACAAGTTTCACATCGACCACCGACGTAGTACAGCATACCACCCTCAGTCGAATGGTGCAATTGAAGCTTTCAATAAAACACTGACAAAAGGACTGACTAAAATATGCAGTGCTGACAAAGATGATTGGGATGAGAAAATTCCTGCAGTTTTATGGGCATACAGGACAGCCTACAAACGATCGACTGATCAAACCCCATTTCGACTGGTATATGGGCAAGAAGCAGTCGTACCTCTGCACTTCAGAAAACAGGCACCTATCATTGCACAGATACTACATGTCGACGTCGAACAGGCCAGGAAAGATCGGCTACTTCAACTTAATAAATTGGAAGAACATAGACTTATGGCCATCCAGCACCAAGAAATACAAAAGCAGCAGCAGAAATCTTGGCACGACCGTAATATCAAAAACAAAAATCTGTCAGTCGGTGACCTCACCCTACTGTATAACAGTCGAGTCAAAGGCAAGCCTAAGAAACTTCACACAGAATGGATGGGACCTTATGTTGTCGAAGAAATACATCCCAATGGGTCGGTCCGACTAAAAACATTGCAGGGCCTGGTATTTCGGAAGCTTGTTAATGGAGCCCGACTTAAACGATACAAAAATTGAAAAAAAAAAAAAATCATATAACGGTCTTAACTGACACCAAAAACCTATAAAAAGATACAAAAATTCCAAAAATCAAAAACCGAAACCACCATCATGACAGCCACTCACCCATTCGACAACCGACTTCATTTCCATCGACCATCTTCATCGACCGACCATGTCGACCGTTTTCACCACCGACACCGACCGCCGACCTGGAGCGTCCCATCCCGCATTAATGGCCTCAAGCCCCGCCCAGATTCACGAAATCGCACTCGAGTGTTGCAGTTGGACTGTCAAGTCCACCATTAATTCACCCAGTTCGACACTCCACCCCACCCGCGCCTATAAATAATGGACATTCCACCGTTCATTCACCACACCACGTACCTACTGAGCATTCGAACTCCCAGTCGACTGAAAATTGTGAACCTTGTAATAATTCCGACCAGTCTGTTCAGTTAGAAACCATGGCACCCAAACGCACCAGAGCTTCGGCTAAGGCTCAAGAACTTCAGGCAGCAGACTCGCCCTTACTCCAGCGACTAAAGCGGATCCAAAACGCGAAAGTCCAGGAGGGTCCGTTTCAAAAGCTATGGACGGATATTCAAGAATGGGCGTTTGAAGACCGACGAATGACCCAGGAGGCTGAGAAAGTTAGGCGTAGCACCATATATGCCTATGCAAACGCACCTCTCATGGCCAGCTTCACTGGTACGAAGGAAGCCGCGGTCAAATTCATTATCAGTCATTACCACAACGGCCGATTTTACTTTGACCGACCAGTCGACATCAATGGAGAAGTTATCTCCCGACTTACTGGTTTGTCCAACTAGGGTGATCCGGTCCCCATTGGGATCAAGGAAGGGCTAGTCGAACACTTTACAGGTTCGACGTCGGGTAAAAACTCTAAGGGCCTCATGATCAGTCAGATCGAGGCACGAACACCACAGATTGTGGCGAAAATCATCGCCATTACTCTCACCTTGGCTGGTCGCAGCAGTGACCTCAAGCTGGAAATGCTGGACGCCCTCGACAAAATTACAACCGACGGACGCATCTTCAGATGGGCATATTACCTCGTAGACTTGGTCAAAACCATATGCGAGCGCTGTCAGGAAACAGGAGGTATTATCAAATTCCCCTCCTTAATCATTTGGATTGCTATGTATTATATATGCCCGGAAGGCAGTCCCGTCTTCCGAGAGCCGATTAGGTTTGAGATGCACAGGTTCAAACCCTTTTCCCAAAAAGGAACTGTGCATGAACTGAACCAAGGCAAGGTATTTCTGGAAAACTGGTTCCAGCACCTTAAGCTGCGCACGACAAGGTGGAGGGTGCCCCAGAACATCCGACGACACCTCCCAGCCGACTCACACATCCAGCTGGAGCTCGACCATACATCAGTATGGTCATCAAACACTCAGGATTCAAATGTCAGGGACCTAGACTACTATCCCACAGTCGAGCAGATCTTTAGGGAGCTGTCTAGACAGACAAAAACCAAAATTCAAATCCCGGAGACTGCAAAACAGGTCGACTTTTCTATAGTCGAACCCCTGACCGACCAGGAGAAGGAGGAAGATTACGAGCTGCACTTGTATATTAGCACTTTTGTGACGCAGGATACTCCGACTGGCACTCCTGATCGGGTGCACTTAATCGTGAAACATCCGACTGCACCAGTCGTGGACCCCCCGACAGAGAAACATTAGACACCACCACCAGCACAACAACCAGTACAACAAACCGCTCCTCCGGCTACTCAGACGGTCGACCCCGCTCAGACCCCGACAGGAGAAGTCGAGGAAGACAACCCTGAATATGCTGTGTCTCAGAGCGTTCTCAAGAAACTGGCGAAGGAGATAGCCATTGCCAGAAGGAACATCAAGCTGCAGAAACGTCAGCAAGGAAAAGGTAAGCGTAAGCTTGTCCTTGCTGACTCCACCGACGACGACGACGAACTGGCAGCCTCAGCACTCGATATTGTCGAGGATGCCCGAGCAAATAAGGTAACTATTGAAACCCAGTTTCAACTTTTTTTCGAAGCAGGAGCACCCGAAGGTCGGCCAAAGAAGGCCAAAACAACACCACTGTCCGAAGATGTGGTCGACCTGGTGACGACTCTTCCCCGTCCATCTCCGACTAAAATAGTCGAGGAGCAAGCACCAGTGCAGCAGGCCGACGTTTCACCTGAAGACTTTGCAAGAGTTATCCCTGAGGCACTCAGAGCCAGGGCAAGCTCGGACCAGGAGCTTAGAGCCTTCTTTGCAACTCTGCCTGCACTGTTCAAATTAGCGCAGACAATCAAAACAACAACTCCCCTAAAAGCAAGCGAAAAGACATACGCACACCAAACAACAGTATTTACAAGGGTCCATGACGGTGGCGACATCGCAAGACATGAACAGACCTTCACCGACTATCAACTCCCACCAGAAGAAGACATTATGTCTTTCGACCAAAGTCCCCAACACCATTCTCCATCACCACCAGGATCAGGACACCATCCCTCCCCACCTTCACCACCATCATCTCCACCACCCCCACCACCGCCTAATTCACAGCCGAGACCACCATCATCATCACAGCTGGAGGTGGACATACCACCTCCCCAAACACAAAAACCCCCGACCACTGAACCAACTCCTCCGACGCAAACCCCTTCGACCTCTGATCCACCTTCCACTTCTGCAGGTCCTCCCGACAAACCAACAGAGCCAGCCAAGGAGACAACAGAACCTCTTCCTAGACCCGATCAGCTAAGGATTAGCTTACGGGATGTAAGCTCGTTGACCGACTCAGAGGTCGTCCAATTACTCAACACCCTAGCGAAAGAGTCGAAGAGGAGGAAGACCCGACTAAGGAAACAGCTCAAGGATAAGGAGACAGAAGAAGTCGAGTTCCTCAACAAATGCAGGTCTCTTGTACAGACTGTTACCCCAGGACCTGTCGAAGCGGCTACCGACCGACCGTTGGACAGAGCATATCAGCTGTTTGAAGGTTTGGTGTCAACCATACAGACCCACCTCCAAGAGACTAAGGCCGGGCAAAAAGAAGAAACTGCCCGACTGCTCCTGACTCAGCACACAGCATTCTCGGAGGCTCACAAACTTCTACAAGACCACATGGAGGAATCCATTGTAACTGAGGAAGTACTCCGAGATTGGCCGACTCATTATGGACAGGTCTATACTCAGACGCGGCAGACAAGACAAGGCATTCAGGCCTTGGAAAGAAGGAAGTCGACTGAGACAGAACTGAGGCAGAACAGGTTACAAGAACTAAGTTCAGTTCTTGGATTTGTATGATCTATTGAGAATAATATAATCTGTTCATCCTATCTGTTCTTATCTCTTGTATCTATGTATATTTCTGTATGTATTATTGGTAACCTTATGTGATCTGAGAGATTACAACAGGACCCCATGCTGATGGTGTGGTTGGGTCCATTAACTCTCCCACCGTAGAGTCTTTGGCTAAGCAACTTCACCAGTTGTCTGTCAAGCAGTCTACGGTGAAGGTAGCAAAGGCTGCCCCCTCCCCCCAGAGTGCAAATGTTTTTGCACAAACCTCTCAGAAGGGCAATCAGCAGCTCGACAGGAAGAAAAATAAAGGCAAGAAGGAAGAGGGAAATAAAAACAAGAAAAATCCCACGAACAATGCTGATGGGGGAAAAAAAAAAGAAGAAGGTTAAGTTCCCGTGTAAGTTGTGCCACAAGGACCACCTTACTCACCTTTGTCCCCTTATGGATCAAGCCCAAAAGTTGCTTAAAGCTCAACAACCAGCTGTCCTGAAGGATCCTTTTCCCCAAGGACAGAACTCTGCTTCGGCTTCTAATACAGCAGGGGGCACTCAAACTGCCCCTGACCCAAACTATATCAACATGGTTCGATCTTTGACTTTGTTGCAGACAAGGAACAAAAATTATGAGAAAGAGACTCTTGAGAAGGGTAAAGCTGTAGGTGAAACTTCTAACCCTCTCACAATAGAGAAGCCTACTGAAACTATGCCGAAGATACCGAAAGGTGTCTTCAAGAAGACCTTGCATAACCCTAATGCTAGGGCTGCTTCAAACTACTCTATGGTTGAAGATTTAGCTTAGAATATATGTGCAATGTCAGCTTTAGAGGTGTTACAGAGTTGTCGTACTCAGCAGGATGCTCTCTTAGCAGCTTTAGGCAGCATGGACTGTTCGAGTCTCATGGCGAATTTCATTTGTCCGATGTTAAAATTATCCTGCCTTACCATGTAGCCTTATCAATAGACGCCATCCACAGTGGTAAGACCATTGGAAGGGCATTTGTTGATGAGGGTGCTTCTACATGTGTTATGTCCTTGGCCTGTTGGAAAGCTCTTGGATCCCCAGAGCTAGTCCCATCAAACACTTTGCTTATTGCTTTTGATGGAATATCCTTCCATCCGCATGGTATCCTGTCGGCTTTTGAAATTAAGTTGGCAGGAAAAGCAGTGTCTATTGAAGTAGAAGTGATTGATGCTCCTTTGGACTACAATTTGCTTCAGGGAAGGAACTGGACTTATGCGATGTCCACTGTTGCGTTGGTCATCTTTCGTGTAGTGGTTTTTCCACATGAGGGCAAGTTGGTTGCTATTTACCAACTTGATTTCACCCGAAAAGGTCGTTTAGAATATAATGAGTCCTCTGTGCCATTGGTTGATCAAGTCAAACCTGTTGTATAGAGCTTGGGGTTTGGAATGTACACATCACTGATGGGCACATTTGACCTTCCAGCCTTGGTTAATTATATTGGTTCTACTAGTGTGGGGAAGTCCATAGCTACGATTATCGATAGGACTGATCCTTGGGTTCTCCCAACCCCCGATGAACCGGAAGTGCCCTTATCAACAGTGGAGGTCACTTATCAAGCTATCACTCAAGCCACTATTGATCCAATTCCAGATCCTCTAACAGTCTCGGATGATGTGGAAGAAGTCTATTTTCCCGTATGGGCGGAAAACTCTTCGCATTCTATAGATTGTTTAGACATGGTTTTACCTTTTGATGAAGCTATTCTGGAAGCCATGAGTGGACGTGATAAGATTTGTGAGGATCTTCATCATCGATCCTATTTTCTTCCAGAACTAAGCAGAATAGAAAACCAAGAGTTTCGTTTGAGACTGACAGAAGATGTTGATATACCTATCAACCTCTTGCCTAGGGAAGGAATGTTTGCCGAGGGGAATATGGAAAATATTTATATTACTATACCTATTAACATCTCTGTGAACCCTGATGTCATGGAAAACATATACATAGGTGCAAATTGCTCTCCTGAAGAGATTGCCATCTATACTGCCTTGTTTAAGGAATTCCGCGATGTCTTTTCCTGGTCATATGAGGAGATGCCAGGCATAGATCCATCGATTGTTGAACATGAAATCCAAACATATCCTGATGCCAAGTTAGTTCGACAAAAGTTAAGACCCATTAACCCACGCAAGGCGGTGGCTGTGAAGGCAGAAGTTGAAAAGCTGTTGAAAGTCGGGTTTATCTATCCCATAGCTTTGACTGAATGGGTATCCAACCCTGTTCCTATTGAGAAGAAGCAAGGGACTATTCCCATTTGTACAAACTTTAGAGCCCTCAATAAATCCTGTCCTAAGGACAACTATCCCACACCATTTATAGACCAGATCATAGATTCCTGTGCGGGAAGTGAAGTGTTCTCGTTTATGGATGGTTTCTCCAGATACAATCAAATTCAAATAAAATCGGAAGACCAACATAAAACTGCTTTCATTTGTCCTTGGGGTACCTTCGCGTATAGTAAAATGTCCTTTGGATTGAAAAATGTTGGGGAAACCTTTCAACGGGCTATGAACTTTGCTTTCCAGGACATTAAAGCCATTGTCGAACCATACCTTGATGATCTACCCACACATTCTCGTAAGAGGATCCAACATCCAGATCATTTACGGTTGATATTTGAGAGATGTAGATATTATAAAATCCACTTGAATCCCCACAAGTGTGTATTCTGTGTCGAGTCGGGAAGATTGTTCAGGTTCGTTGTCTCTAATAGAGGCATCCAGGTGGATCCTTTGAAAGTTGAGGCTATTATAAATCTTCCTCCTCCTCGTTCTCTCAAGCAACTTCAAAGCCTGCAAGGAAAGTCTAACTTTCTTCGACGTTTTATTGTTAATTATGCCAAGATCACTAAAGGTTTCATGTACCTGCTCAAATAGGACACCCCATTTGTACGGGATGAAACCACACAACTTGCTTTCGAGGCATTGAAAAAAGCTTTGCTGTCGGCACCCTTGTTACGCCCGCCAGATTATTCTAGGGATTTTATATTATATCTGGCTGCGTCGGAGTCGACCATTGGGGTAGTACTAGTCTAGGAGGATGATAAGCTTGTAGAGCATGTCATTTATTATCTTAGCTGTGCTTTGGCTGGACCTGAACTTAGATACTCCCATGTTGAGAAATTAGCCTTAGCAGTCGTTTATGCTGTGCAGAGGTTACGTCACTACATCTTACTGAGGACCACAACAGTAGTGGCGGCTGTGAATCCATTTCAATATGTTTTATCCCGACGGATTTTTTGGGGGAAATTTAACAAATGGATAGTCATTCTCCAAGAGTTTGACTTGGATTTCCAGTCCACTAAGTCTAAGAATTCCTTAGTTTTTGTTGAACTTATCGCAGAATTTCCTACTAAAGAAGATGTAGCCGTTGAAGATGACTCATTCCTAGATGAACACATCTTCCTGATATCCACCTCTGATCCTTGGTACAGGGATATTCTTATATATCTCTAGACTTTGAAGTATCCTGTAGCTTCCTCAAGGGAGGAACGATGTAAATTACGCCTTCATGCCAAGAACTACCTTATTATAGGAGATACATTATATCGACGAGGGGTAGATTCTGTTTTGCGTCGTTGCCTTACCCATGAGGAAGCAAAGATTGTCCTAAATGATTCCCATAGTGGAGCATGTGGGGGTCATTTATCTAGGTTAGCAACGGCCCAGAAGATATTACGTGCCGGTTATTTCTGGCCCACGATCTTTAAATATTGTGTGGAAGAAGTGAAGCGATGTCATCCGTGTCAGCTTTACACCAACAAGATGCAGTCACATCCTGCTTCGTTATTTCCCGTTGTCTTGGTAGGCCCCTTCATGAAATGGGGGATCGATTATGTGACATGCAACCCAGCCTCGGCTGGGGGGCATAAATACATCATTGTCGCTATTGACTATTTTACGAAATGGGCAAAGGCAATGCCTACTTTTAAAGCCGACGGGGAAACAGCAGCTTTCTTTGTATTCAATCAGATTATAGCACAGTTTGGTATACCCAAAGTGATTGTCACTGACCATGGCAGTCATTTTCAAAATAACATGATGACGGAACTAACTACCATGCTCGGATTTAGACAAGATCATTCTTCTCCATACTATCCGCAAGCAAACGGTTAGGTTGAGGCTGTCAACAAGACTTTAAAAACTATTCTTAAACGTACAATTGATGCAGCCCATTCTAATTGGCACATCATGCTATATCCTGCTCTTTGGGCCTACCGAACTAATGTCAAAACTGCTACGGGTTTCTCCCCTTTCCAACTCGTTCATGGAGTGGAAGCAGTTACTCCGATTGAATGCGAAATCCTGTCTCTAAAGATAGCCATTCATGTGTTACCTGATACGACTGAGCTTGAGGAACATATGGTACATTTAGAACACCTTGATGAACAGCGTAGAGATGCGCTGACTACTAATCAAGCTCATAAAAATAGGGTCAAAACTCAGTATGATAAATCGGTCAAACCTAGGGTTTTCTATGAGGGGGAACTTATCTTGCTTTGGGACCAAGATAAAGAACCTCTGGGGGTAGGAAAATTCAAGGCAATGTGGTTAGGACCTTATGTCATGTTGAAATTTTTGAAGAAGGGCGCATATGAGTTAGTTGATTTTGATGGGAATAAGCTGCCTGAGCCTAGAAATGGGCTCTACTTGAAGAATTACTATGCTTAGGCTTAAATTTTTCTTGTATTTTTATTGTATCTATTTTTATGTACATTAAGTTGTCGTTTTTGTTTTTTATACTATATGTTGGTTGTTGTAGATGTCTTCTAAAAGGTATATAGGGTTCGCTGATGGCACCAGCCGTCACACTTGTAACCTAGCTTCGGCAGCATGGGTTATTTATTCTCCCTCAGTACAGCTTGTTGCCACGGGAGGCGCTTGTCTAGGTCCTGCCTCTAATAATGTTGTTGAGTATAGGGCCATAATTCAGCTCTTATGGGATGCTTTGTCACGTGGTATTACCCAGCTTGAGGTCTGTCTGGACTCTCAGTTGGTAGTCTCCCATATCAATCGGGATTATCAGGTACGAAATCCTATTTTATTACGTCAGTTCATGCAAATTCGTTTATTGGAAAGACATTTTAAGGTTATTACTTTCAATCATATTCCACGAAATCAGAATTCATTGACTGATGCATATGCTAATTACATTTTAGATTGGCATCTCACACATATTTTATAAAAATATACAGCACACATATGAAAAAAATTTGTAAATAAACTGACAACAAACATCAATATATATACATGTAAAATATCTGTCCATAGATAGGTCAGGTCTGATCCTCAGATCCCATCATATACAAAATGTACAAAAATGTGGATCATATTCCATCAAAATTTCCTAGACCTAAGCTGGACCTCCCTGGTCACTAGGACCACCTTGGTCCCCATGATATCTATGCACTCTGGCTTCCTCAGCCTCCTTGGCTTCAGCAGCCTCCACTGCCTCTATATATACGAGCACTGCTCTAACCACTCGTCTGAAAAGACGTAGCCAAACCAATGGAACTCCAACTACGAACTCCTGCATGGTAGTCGGGATATGCTCTATCCATAAGGTAGGTACTCATTGGGTCAGCCTAGCCAGCTTCCCCTCTAGCACCCTGATCAATCCTGGATCCTCGCTTATGACAGGGTGAACAAACATGCGAGGGTTCCCTTCAGGGCAGACCGGTCCAATATCTGCATTTTGACACATTTATAGGATTTAGACTTGTGCATATGTATATATCTATCATTTTAAAATTCATAAAAATTTGAAAAATTAAAAAATTAAAAAATTACTTACCTAGCTCTCCCCATGCTCCTCCTGGACGGAGGACAAGGTCGGAGTCACCTCAAAATTCCATCCTGACATATGGAAACTGCTCCAATGCCGGTAGCTATCATTCCCACCAGGTATAGAAATCATCATCGTATACATTGTGTACTGTATCTCCTCCTCCTTGACAAAGGAAGATGTCTCCCCACCTGCTTACCCTCGACTGACGTGGAGATCTGACCGGTAGATGTATAGCAGGACTCAATGCTGGTACTCTCTTGAAGAAGAAGGACACTAATATGCTTGCATAGACAAAAAAAGTCTACCTTCCTCTCTTACAATCGGATAGTTGCCTCTTCATGATAGGGACAACTCTTAAGCACCAATCATAAACAGCACTGTGAAAACAGTCAACTGCCAGACTCATTTGGTTCCTTGTAGCCAAATGTAGAGATGAGGATCCAGATATCCTCACGATGGTGCTAGCAAGTACCTGTAGAGTAAAGTCACTGATATGTACAAGTGGAACGCAGGTCTCTGTCTTTTGAATACCCGGTGTGCAGAATACATCTATGTAATTTTTGACACTTAAGGGGTCACCACCCCTACCAGTGCCCTCTAAGTTCACCGATGCCCCTCGTCGTGACAGATCGGTTATGAAATATATGTCTTCAGTGGTAATCTCCAAGGTTTCACCCTGTAAGTTGAACATCCCCAAGTCATGATCCCAATAATTTACCATGACCTCAAGTATGCGGACATTGGCCCGCATGGGCGATGTGCAAAAGAATTTTAGCAACCCACTTGTGTGTAATGCATGTATAGTGGGCGCACTTTGGAGCGCCGCTTGATCCATTATTTCGTGCTCCCTTTCCCTCCATTCCAGAACCATCTTTAACCTAGCAAAACAAGTATTTTGACTCAGTGATTCCATACCAAAATTCAAAAAAAAATTCCTATTTTAAGTCTTTTATCCTTTGCGCAGCATACACGACTGTCTAGTTAGACATGTTGCGTACTGTATGCGACTGTCTCGACAGGAAAATTGCGTATAGAACATGTGTACGCAAGTTCTCATGCTGGCAACCCGTGTATGCATCGTGCTACAGTTCAGGATGCTTTTAAATATGGAATTTAGACTCAAATTTCATAATTGCTTGGATCAAAATGAAGAGCTCAGGGTGTAGGCTTACCTGCAACTAGCGGATTTTGATTTCGTCGGTCCAATTATCCACAATGATCGAACAAAGGTAGAAGGTAAAACTTGCTTTTTATGGCTCAAAAGTTCAAATGGTGAGTTTTGTTTGATTTTTCAACTATTTATAGAAATTATATTTCTTTAAGTGGGTCTTTTTATATAGTTTGAAAATTCATTTGACTAATACCATATTTCTTTGTGCCTTGGAACAGGTTTTTTCATTATTACAAATTGTTGTTGCTCCAATAGGGTGGTTTTGTCATTTCCAATACATTTTGGCATCTTTTTTCAATCCAAATTAACCTTAGTATTCAACATTTTTCCATGGATTATGGTATTCTAAGCCATTAGTTCCTTGTTTTTACCATTGTTCTTCCGTGGATAGGACCCTTTTTTCATGAGTATCCTTCTTATATGCCTATGTCATCTTTTGGTATTCATGCCGCAACTATTTCCATTTCAGGGGTATCCTCTTAGCTATTTTTCACGCCAAATAGAGCTTATTTTGAATCTCTTTTTACAAGCTATCCCTTTATAGGATTCCCCTCCCTTATAGAGTTTCCTTAGGCCCAGGTCTGACTCCTTCAAAACAGACTTGACTGCCGAGTTAACTCGTCCGTTCAAGCTCGTTAAGAATATGTGAGAGGGCATCCGCATTGGTGGTAGGTTATCTCTTTCTTGGACCATGCGAAATAATACAAGAAAGGATCAATATCTTTTCTTTTGAATTGAGAACAGTATTCTCAGGTATAGGTTTATCACTTTTCTGAACCTGAGGGACTAAATTTACAGAAAAGGAACACCCGGTTTAAGCTTAGTTTTCTCTTTTTTGTGCTCTGGACCTAAACATGAAAAATATTCCGAGTGTACTTTGTGTCTTTGTCATGCTCGTTAAACACTTAAGAACAAAGCAACAAGTTTATTTTTGTAAGCCCTGTTTCTCATAACCAAATGGATCTTTCCGAGTGATCTTGATTTCCTTCACACTCGTAAAACTCAAGCTATTTTATGTTGTTCTAGAAGGAGCGTTGGGTAGGTGGTAATTTAACCTTTTTTGGACCTCCCTGACTAAGTATGAAAAAGGTTCACCTTTTCTTCTTTGGAAGTTAAGAGAGTTCTTCTGTGGTATGTTTTATACCTTTTCGGCCTCAGGAGACTAAATTGTACGAAAAAGGACCCCCTCTAGAGTCTTCTTTGGAGTTTTCAGACTCTCTAAATGTGAAAACACTAGCTAAGCATGTACTAGTTCGGGCTCATTAAATCCATGAATCAATGACACTATCAAGCATTATTTTCCCATCTCTTCAAGCTTGTTAAAAAATGAAGAGGGATCCGAGTTTACTTTCTTGGACTCGTTAAAAATTTAACAGGGAAGGTAAGGAAGAAGTTTTCTCTTGTTTTCAGTAATGGTAGCATGTCCTCCTTGAACATAGCACTCTTTGTTTTCCGATATCGATGTTTAAGTGATTACTTTTCCATTCAGCTATTACCTTGAGTTTCTTACTCCTCCTCTTGTCCGTTATACCTGGGGAATCTGATCATGTCTCCTACATGACAGATAGGTCTAGTTGTTCTATCTATAAGTTAAACGCTGCCTTGGGTCATCTCTGTGTCGTGCTCATTGTTCAAGGAATATACCCAATGTTTGATATATAGCCTGATCCCATCATTGTTATATCTGTTATCTATTGTGTCTCCCTTCTTTTTCCCAGTTCCTAGTCACTCTTGTTATCCATTGGAGGATCTATTGCCTTCCTTATCATGGTATGGTTCCGTTTCAGTATTTCCTGATGACGAAGACCTAGAGTTTTGACGTTTGTACCTCAGGAATCACTTTCATCATTGGTGGATTCCTTTGCTTTAGTTGTCGATTATGCCTTATTGATTGACAAACTATTGAATCCTTTCCATGTTTGACTTTAGCTTACCCTTATTCACATGGCTTGGATTGTACTTGTTCTTTGGGATCCTTTATGAAGACCTTAGTTCCTCACCTATGGACTAAGTTGTGCAAGATTGTGTTCTATCCATATACACAGCTTCCAGATCTTTGAAGACTCATCGTTATTGTATATTGTGGCTTTGATCCACCTTTGTAATATACGTGGTTTTCATACTAGTATTATATGATGTACTCAAATATTGTAAAGGAGCTAGTGTTCCAGTAAATTGAACAGAGCATCCTCAGATATAAATTTGTATATGACATTATTATGTATTTGTTTCGGGTACTCTCTCTGCTCCATTGGATTTCTGAGTTCTCCAAAGATAAAGATTATAATGTATTTCGGCCATCGTTTCCCTCTGACCTCACACATTAGGGGGCATCTGTTATCCACCTGAATGGCACCTCTTCATCGGAGTGTTGACATTCCTCATGTTGGCACACAAAAGGACATCTATGGATTGAGGGTTGTCCAAAACGCTATAGATGGGCTTATTATGAACTACATTCATCATCCATCCAGCTGGTTATTTTTACCCTTTATCTATGTCAAGTCATGTACGTGACTCTCTATATATGCAACTCGTGTGTTATACGCAAGTATCGGTTGTTGCATCTCGCATACAGATGTATACGTGGATTACCCTTAGAGAAACTCGCGTGTCATACGTGAGTTGCAAGTATTAATACCCGCGTATATGTCCCTTTGACATTAAAAATAAAACACACGATTACTTGAGATTAGTTAAGCCCTTTAACCTTAATCACCTTAACTGTCTCAACCTCCTCAACCTTCAAAACTGCCTTATTTCACCAAGTATAAATACAGGCCTTGGGGAGGGTGTTAAGGAGATACACTTGGAGAGCAAAGTTATTCTAGTGGAGTTTATACAGAAGTCTTTGGACCAGTGGAACTCATAATCCTTTGGTTGCAGAGGAGTCCTTGTCTCAGGCATTGGGTTGTAATCTGAACTATTTCATTATTGTTAATAAAGAGAATCCTTCTTCCATATGTGTCTTGAATGTCTCTCATATATTGTGGTTTGATAAATATTTATGTTTCAGCATTCTATATATGATTTATCTAACCCATTTATATATATGTATCACCTAGTATTTGGAAGATTGACTCTTGACAGGTGAAGAAGAAGCATCCCTGAAGGATTTGGAGGAGAAGCAGAGCGGAAGAGGACAAGCTAGGATGAACCGTCGTGTATCGGGCGAGTCTTTTATATCCTTCTATTTCCTTTACTGCACTCTAGAGTCGATTTCCTACAATTTTCTTGAGTATGTTGGTAACCCCAGACCTTCGGTTATAAGGTGTTTATTCTTGTACAACAATATCCCTGCGACGCTGCTCCCTGACCTCTGGTGGACTCTCAGGAATGATGCGAAGTTGAAGCTCCGCAATCTGAGCCTCATGCTCTGCTTTCATCTTCTCTATTAGACTTCAATATTGTTGTGCATAGTCTTTCAGCTTGACAAGTCTCTGCTCTGGTTCTTCTTCAGCCTGCATGTTGAAGTCAGGGAGACTTCGACACACCTCATCTAATACTCACACTAGTGTATCCCACTTACTTTCTGCTTCCCTCTTCTTATGCTCAGATTCTTCCAACTACGCTGCAAGGCTCTCACTCTGCTTCGTGGCATTTTCTAGCTGCATGTGTGAGTAGCTGTCACATTCTTGGATCTCCTTCATGAGTTCCATTTGACACAGATGCAGCTTTGGGATATACAACTTAGCGTAGTCTATCTCAACTGTCATGCTCATCTGCGATAGAGATGCTGTGTCAGTTATTATGAGGGCCGCACTTGGGACATGTCCTCTATTGCTTCTGGCTGGCCATTGCTGAGTATCTGGCTACGCGCTTACTGGGGCACTGCTTGCTGCAGCGCCAGTTGCTGATCTTTTGCTAACTCCTTCAGTTCTGTAATTCACTACGCTACGCCCAAGAGTGCATCAAGATGTGTAGCTGCAAAATCTGACCATTTGTTGGTTAATACTTCTATGGACTTCATCAGAGCCTGATCAAGATCTTCAACCATCAGAGCGAGCTCTTCAACAATATTCTTTCCCTTCGACGCCTTAGCTTTCTTTCTCGGCGAAGGCTTCGTCACTTCCTCTACTTCGGGAGACTTGCGCTTATCTGGGCGATTAGGGTCTGAAATGGTTTTGACCAATTCTTCTTCTTCTTCATCAGCTTCATCATCTCTGCTCTGCTACAACTCATCCTGTTCTTTGCTTTCTTCTGGTGGGTCACTCTGTGACGCCTGACTAGGACATGCACCCATATCTGTTACTGGGGGGATTGGTATGTTGGGCCTTGTTCCTGCATCCTTCATCCATTCAGTCGGCCACTGCTGAACTACTGCGAGGATGTATTCCTTGGTCACCATGTAGGGAAACTTCCAACATGCATGCTTATCATCTGTGCGGGCCTAGATGAAGACATTGTGCATGTCAGCCTTGAAGTTGGCCACTCCAGCATATTGAGAAAAAAGCTCATTACTGAGCCGCGGCGTCTTCAGGATCTCCTATGAAATACTCATCGAATAAAAGGTGAACACTTAGTTTGTCATCTACTGTATGGATTTATTCTGCGACACCCATAGAGATGCATATCTTGCTGCGCCAGGCATCTCCGAAGGCACATCAACAAATTATGCCTCGGTAGGCTCTCTCCATCCTACCAGTGCAATAAGCACTAACAACCATGAGTAGTGAAAGGGTCTACCTTTCTCCTACGCATTGTGGACATCTTCGAGGAATTCCTTAGCAATGTACACTGCCCAATTTTAATTGTAGCCTTTGGCACAGTTCGCAACAATACTGACAATCGGAGCAGGTACTTCATTCGGTCTGCACTTCCGCATTAACGTGCATGCTAGTAGCTCTGCAGTGAAGTGAATGTTTTGGTGCCAAATTGTTGAGGTTTGATACCCTCGCTTTCCTTTAGTCAGGCCGAAGCAGTCCTTCATGTGCTGCGCCAGCTTCGTATCCTCATGCTTTCCGATGAACTCAATGCCAGGATCAGGCCCTTCCTTCGGTAAGCCTGTGATCCTATGAATCAGTTCTCCATCAATAGGAATTCTCTGGCTTCCTATCCATAGGTGCCCATCATGCACCAACACCAATAGTTGCTTGACCACTATGGTAACCTGCATGCTGCGACCAAAGTGGGGGACATTCAACATCTTCAACAAGTTAGCTTGCTCCAAGCCAGCAGCCCATTGTTTCACTTCCAGTAGCGTCATATCGATCTCCGGATGATGGATAGAATGCAGGTATTTCCCTGGTGTGAACTGCGGAAAATTTCCATGATCATTTGTATCATGGTCTGTGTAATTGAGCCGGTCTATTTTTCCTATCATCATTCCAACCAACTGCACACCCTGTGGCAGCGAAGGGGTGCGTAACATGAACTTGGTTGTCTGCCGAGGTGGCTAAACTCTTGGTCGAACAGGTGGAAGATATGGTGGACACTGCGGTGCAACGTTCTCTTCCTCACCAAAGTCTTCGAATTCTCCAAAAGGATTCATCACGGGGTCTTCTGGTGTCTTCCCTGATGGCTTGTGCCTGTCTTCGTTCCGCTTAGAGCGAACTTCTGGCTTAAAATTCTTCCTGGTTGATTGTGTCTGCATTGGTTGACTCGGCGTTGGGGGAGTTTCTTCTTGAGGTGTATATGCAAGTGGATTTCTCATAAGGTTCTGCAGACCCCTCTGACTAAATTCTCTCAACAATTCCTGAGCTTCGCGATCAACTGACATGGACTCAACTCAAGAAAATGTGTAATGTGAAATTCGCAGGCATGGGTGTCTTCTTATAGAATCCAACGACCAAATATGCCATAACTGTGCATTAAAGACACCAAATCTGATAGAGCAGTTGTAGATCTTGTCCAAACGGTGCTAGATTTCCCAAAATCTCATCATTACAGGCAGTTAATGCAGTTAAAATACCAGCGCCGCCAAATATGATTTTTCCAACAGTCGCATTTTAAGCTTTAACACACCTTTCTTTTTCAACACACACACTAACTTCAGCTTCACCACAATAAGGCCCTTCGACACAGTATTGACCTTCGACCCACGACAGAATTTCTTCTACAACCTTCGACACTTCCAACAATCTGCTAAATCTCTCTGAGAACAGCTTCATTATAGTCTAGTACCCAATTTCAACTGTTCTTGGTACTTAGACTCTTCTTTTTTCTATTACTTTGGGTCAGGGGGGTATAGGCTTGTCCCTGTACTTCTTTAATCTACTTCCATTCACCATGGAAGGAAAAATTTCTCCATTCAATTTAGCTAACTGAACTGCGCCACCATTGGTAACTTTGTGAACTATGTATGGTCATTTCCAATGTGTCTTGAACTTACCTAGGAACTTCATGAATTTACTATCGTACAAGAGCACAAGATCACCATTCTGGAAATGCTTCTTCTTAATGTGTCTATCATGCCATGCTTTTTCTCTAGCTTTCTGCAGTTGCTGCTAGAACCCTGCAATGAATTTGTCTTCTTCTAGTTCCAGTATCCTCTCCAGCCTTTTATTCAACATAGCTGGGTCATCCATCTTTATGAAGGAATATATTCTGAGGCTAGGAACAATGTACTCCATGGGCATAACTGCTTCTTGTCCATATACCAGCCTGAAAGGTGTATGGCCTATCAACTTCTTGCAAGTGGTTCTATAAGCCCATAATACTGCTGGAATTCTAAGATCCCAATCATTTCTGTTAACATTGCAAACCTTCGTCAGAGCATGCTCAAGGATCTTGTTAAAGGATTCGACATTTCCAATTGGTTGAGGATGGTAGGTAGTACTCTTCTGATGATATACTTAAAATTCTTCGGTCAATGCTTCAATAGTCTTATTCAAAAAATGTGATCCTTGATCACTCATAAGAATTCTAGGACATCCAAACCTTGACAAGATATTATCAAATATGAACTTCACAGCTGTAGCAGCACTACAGTCCTTGACTGGTTGAGCTTCGGCCCAATGAGTAAGGTAATCAGTTGCTGTAATAATGTATTTTGCTCCAGATTTCTTTGCAGGGGGATTGATTGGTCCAACAAAATCAATAGCCCACTTGTCAAATGCTTGTAAAGTTACCTATGGAACCAGAGGCATCTCATCCCTCCTGGATGGTTTACCTATCCTCTGACAGATATCGCAGTTGTGGAAATACTCTCTTGCATCCTTATGAATCATAGGCCACCATAATCCAGCTGTCAGAATCTTTTGTGCCGTAGCTTTTCCTACATAATGACCTCCTGCTACTCCAAAATGTGCCTCGACCAAAATCAATGGCTTTTCATGCTCCAAGACACATCTACACAGTATTTCATCTGGTCCCATCTTATATAGTTGTCCTGCTATCAAGGTAAAGTCAGCTGCTCTAACCACCAACTACTTCTTCTGCTGTGTTGTCATCTCAAAGGGTGCAAACCCTGTAGACAAGTACTGAACAATATCCTGAAAATATTCATCAACCATCTGGATGGTAAACAACTGGGCATCAGGAAGACCTTCATCCAAACTAGTGGGTTCTTCTCTTGACTCGATCCTCGACAAGTGGTCAGGCCCCAGGTTAAGTCTTCATGTCTTAACTATGATCGCAAAGTCATACTCCTGAAACAAAATCAGCCATCTGCATATCCTTCCACCTAACACAGGCTTGTTAACCAAATACTTCAAAGCAGAATGGTCAGTGAACATCTTAAAATGAGATCCTAACAGATAATGTCGAAACTTCTGCAAGGCATAAACCATAGCAAGACCTTCTCGTTATGTTGTAGTATAATTCTTTTCTACTGTGGACAATTTTCTACTTACAAAAGCAATAGGGTGATCAATATTACCTTCACCTGACTAAGCCAATACTACACCTAAAGCAATGGAGGATGCATCGACATGAACATGAAACTCCTTAGTCCAATCAGGGAATACTAAGATAGGGGTAGTTACCATATTTTCTTTCATAATGTCCAAGCTTTCTTAACATTCAGGTGTCCACTCAAACTTAATATCTTTCTTCAATTTCTTTTCCATAGGGGTTGTAATCTGAGCATATCCTTTAATGAATTTCCTGTAATATCCAGTATGACCAAGCGTAGTGTGAAGTTTCTTAACAGACTTCGAAGGTGGTAAGTTCACAATAATGGCTATATTCATAGGATCCACCATCAATCCTTTCTTGCATACAATGTGCCCTAACAGAATTCCAAAAGGTGCACAAAATATACACTTCTTCAGGTTCAATGAAATCTGATGCTGTCTACACTTGTCCAGCATAAGTCTTAAACTGGCTATATGATCTTTCAATAAACCAAAGATAGTCCAATCATCAAAGTAAACTTCTAACAACTTATGAATAAATTCCTTAAATGCAGATATGACTACTCTAGAAAACATAGCAGGTGCATTCTTCAATCCAGAGGGCATAACAGTGTACTGAAAAGATCCCATTTCTATAGCGAAGGTTGTTTTATGTCAATCCTCTGGAGCAATTCTGATCTGATGGTAACCTGAAAATCCATCAGTGAAAGAATACACCTCTTGACCTCTAACATTGTCTAAAACTTCATCTGTAAAGGGAGTAGGGAAAGGATCATGTAAACAGGCATCATTCAGCTTCCTCAGATCAACACAGATTCTGATTTCTCCCTTGGTATTCTTTTCTTGTACCACCATAGGGCTGACCCATTCGGACTCTTCGACGGGCTCAATGATTCCTACAGTGAGCATCTTATCTAACTCCATCCTGACTTTTTCTTTATACTTAGGATTCAACCTATAAGGGCGCTGCTTCACAGGCTTCGCATCAACTTTCAAAGGGATTTTTATCACTCCTATATCACCAAGGATACCTTTCATTTCTGAGAACTTCATCAGAAATAAGTCATGATACTCATGGAGGAGTTCAGTCACTTTTCTTACCATTTCTTCGTCCCAGTAATCTCCAATGGTAGCGTACTTAGGCATTTCTTCTGATCCATGTTTACTTTCCTTGTTTTCAAGGGCTGAGTTACTTCAGGTGCTTCGACTGCTGGTCCATGTACTTCGCAATGTCCTTCTGACTCAAGAATATTAATGTTGCAAGGGTCATCCTCTTCATCAATGGTGAGGTTATAACATTCTACTGCATTAGCTTCTTGTTCCTTCCAATCAAGTTGGTGCTCGGCTATTTCTTTATCATCAAACACCTTAGTATGGATCACCCTAATAGCTGCGTCCAACGTAGGGCAATCCTCATTAATAGAAAATGTGAGCACAAAACTATCAACAAGGTTATCCCAACTTACAGTACCATGGCGAAGCTCCACCTCCGCATACCATTTCTTTGCTACAGGTTCCAGAGTATGTACAAACCTATGTACCCATTCTTCACAAGGTACATGCTTCCAGGCTTCATAACACTACTCCAAATGTTTCTGAGGGCTAGTCTTACCATTAAATCTACTTCGCACCTCCTGAGGTTGATCCATGAATCTCAGGTGAAGAAACTTTTGACAAGCTTTCCAACTATGAGTATACTTTTTATGACCATTCCACCATCTGGCAGCTGCGGCTCTGAATACTGAATCTAAAGTCTCCATTTTCTGTGAATCTGGTACTTGCTCTAAGAATTGTACAATAAAATCTTATGGGTCTGTCGATCCATCAAAAGTAGGTAAGATCTTTGTCTGTGAGCCAACCCATCTGATAGACTTGGTAATTCTTGCACATCGATGTCCATGTAGCTCATAAAGTCTATTCTGCCAATTCTCTAGACCTTCATCTGAATCAGTCATGCAAGAACTGTCACACTGCCAATCCATTATAACTTCAGCAGTAGGGTTAACATAGTATTCTTCTTTAGCTGTGATGTTGTAAATATGTTCTAAAACATTCTAATCTTCATCTCTGACTAGCTCTGTGTACCTTTCTCCTTGAGAAGGGTCCAACGGTACTATGACTCTCAAGCCTTTTCCTTCAAAAGTCATCTGTCTGTTCTTAAGGTTGATTACTGCATCATTTTCTAGTGCCCATTCAATTCCTAACAATGCTAGATAGGGGTTTCTATCATCAATTATTTCAATGACTTCAAATTCTGCTAAGGTACTGACTCCATCAATTTCCAATGGTACACTAGGGAATCTTCCCAAGGGCATAATATTCTGCTGATTGGCTAATCTCAGCTATATAGGGGACCATTCTAGCGTAGGTCTTCCCATTTGTTCCCATGTCTGCCTAGTTAGGACATTCACTTCTGATCCTAGGTCTAAAATGATATCAGTCATGTCATTCTCTTCCAGACCTTCTAACTCTATTAACATTTTTTCCTCTATCAGAGCTTCGCTGAGGTTTGCAAGACGCAATAACTTTCTTTAACTGATTCAAAGCATTTTGATTTCTTAATAGCTTCATACAACTCTGTAAAAATGATGTTAGTGTACTTACTTGATCTAGCGAAGCTTATTGAAGCTGTAATTGCTGTTGATGTTGTTGTGTAGTTGCTACTGATGTTCTTAGATCAGCAAAGTCTTTTTTAGCTTCCATAAATGTTCCCTTTTCTCTTCCAACATCAAAGACGGGAATTTTTTCTGGGGTCTTGCAGACCCAAGCCTCATCAGGCTGTTTCTCCTTATTCTGCACTTGCGTCGTAGCTCCACTCCTTGTAACAATGTTAACAGCTGGGACAGGTCTTTTCTCTACAACAATCATCTGAACATTCTAAGTAGGAGCGCCATTTATTTCTTGTATCTTGGCTATCAACTGTGGGCATTGCTCAATCACATGATCGACTGCTCTGCAATATCGACATGTCGTAGTTGGGTTCTGACAGTCTCTAGATACATGTCCTGCCTAATTATAGTTATAGCAAATAACCTGGCCTCGATCTCTCCTAGGCATACCACCACGACCTCGTCCTCTAAAATTACCTCGACCTGATGTACTACCACGGTAACCATATCCATCATTGCCTTGTGCATCGGGTTGTACCCTATAAGCATCATAGGTTGTTGGTCATCTGGGCAGACCCGGGTTTACTATAATCAACCAACAACACCCCTAGCTCACTGGCCATTTCGGCGACAGACCGCAAAGCGGCCTGAAGTCTCACCCGAAGTGATTCTAATGGGTTGGCCAAGGACTCAAGTGTCTTGGACCAGGTTCTGTGGCAATCCTACTTGTGACTCGCAGCTCCCCTAGCTGCGAGGTCTCTTTCTTTGTGCGTCACGTGATCTTCTGCTTGCGTCACGCGATCTCCTCGTCTCGCAGCTCTTCTAGCCACTATATATACCTTTATACCGTCATGCGGTCCTTTTCTATGTCATGCACTTTCCTTGAATCATGATATCTCCAGCCTTACCATGTCGCCACGCACCGTGCGACACACAGCTCCTGTCCAACGCTAAGTCTTCAACCTACGGTATCACGCACTGTAGCTCCTCTACTGGTGCGGTATCACCTCTCTGTGATATCCTACCTCCGCGGTTTAGC
Source organism: Pseudotsuga menziesii (assembly GCA_001517045.1). Classification (NCBI taxonomy): domain Eukaryota; kingdom Viridiplantae; phylum Streptophyta; class Pinopsida; order Pinales; family Pinaceae; genus Pseudotsuga; species Pseudotsuga menziesii. The sequence continues at coordinate 170,847 of LPNX010980999.1, read as the reverse complement.
GCACTTAGTGTTGCTCATGTCGACGTGCAAGACTTAACATACAAGGCTATTCAATACTACAACTAGTGACTGTTTCACGCAAAGCATAAATGAACCACATACAACATGCCAAAGACTTCGACTTATGTTTATCCTTCTATATTAATGTGAACTGATTAACACATTCATTCATTAAACTGTAAACAAATTCCATGAAATGACTGAGAACTACATAAGTAAACATAACACATAAACCAATCACATAACACTTGATTTTAATGCGGTTCACCTCCAGGATGGAAGTTACATCCACAGAACTGTGTTTTTATTATAGCTCAGGGGAAGGTAAAACACAGTTCTGTTGCACCGCATATGCAGCTCAAGATCTTGTCTCTCATATCTCTTTTCTTCTCTATATTGCTCTCCTACAATATACTCTTCCCTCTCTGTCGATCCCTGCGGATCGTTACATGCATGCTCTATAAGCCAGCTACTGGTTACAGTAATATTTCTACCGCTAATAACAGAACCAGAGCTAGGCTTTTACAATAGTCTAATAATCTACAAAAACAACTAACAACTGAACGAACCAACCCTTTTACAATACAAAGTATATCCCTTTATAGGCAACCCGAAGGTGTGGGCCTGTCCCAACAGTAACCCAAAACCCTAACTAGTGACAGTCAGCCATATCTGTACTTGAGGTAGCCGCTTTCCATCACACCACAGCTCTCTCCAGTCTTCCATGCTTCCTGGCGCTGATCATGGGTACTGTGCACCGCTTCACTTTTCTATCCTTCGTCTTCAATGCTTCAGCCTCGTTGCTCCTTCTCCTTTATGAGGGTCGCTGAGCCCTCCTGTCTTCCGTCGCTGCCTTCAATGCAGTGGGTGAGCTCTCTCTTCTCGGCCACTCAGGTACCATTGCCTTTCTTGACTTCTCTATCTTAAAAGTCATGGTTTCTGACTCTGCTTTGCAGCTGGAAATGTGCTACGACGTTGTAGCTCTATCTTATCTTCTTTCCACCAAAACTGTCTGTCCGCTAAACTGGCAGCTTCTTCTGTAGCTGTGGGACCCTGCTCCAACAATCCCCTAACACTTACTTGTGGCTCGTCCCCGAGCCACTACCAGTGAGCTTCGCCTGCTATAGCTTTACCTTGGCTTTCTGCGAAGCCTTATTAAACTTGTCTCGAAGTCCTGTGACTTCGTTCTGCATTACTTAGACATGCTCCTGTGCCGATTCAAGCATAGCTTGACTAATACTGGAGTCCTCTGCTGCATCAATTTCATTTCTGGTAGCCGTGAACTCCGTAACTTTCTGTTCAATCGTATTGACTATCACTGCGATTTGCTCTTGATATGGTTGAATCAGGTCATTGATGTTTATCTCCTGTGCTCTCAACCGCTGTGCTTCCTGCTGCAAGAGATTCATCTCCTTTGTCTTTCTCATCTTCTGAAGAGCTTCTAAGCTCTTAATTTCTTCCCTCATTGCTGTTGTAGTATTCTCTATCTATTGGTAGCCTGAAAAGCTGTCAGTGAAGGAGTAGACCTCCTGTCATCCCACATTGTCTAATACCTCATCAGTGAACGGTGTCGGAAATGGATCGTGAAGCGATGCATCATTGAGCTTGCGCAGATCGACACAGATCCTTATGTCCCCTTTTGTTTTCTTTTCTTGTACGACCATGGGGCTAACCCATTCGCTTTCTTCCACTAGTTCAATGATGCCTGCTGCTAGCATCTTATCAATCTCATCCTTAACTTTTTCTTTGTAGCGCGGATTCAATCTATATGGGCATTGCTTGACTGGTCTAGCATCCTCCTTCAATGGTATCCTCATAACTCCCAGGTCTCCAACTATTCCCTTCATCTCTGTAAACTTGGTGGGAAATAGGTCCTGATAGTCATGTAAAAAATCTACAATCTGTCCGACTGTTTCATCGTTCCAATAGTCTCCAATAGAGGCAAACTTAGGTTCTGCGTCTGTGCCAATATTGATCTTTTTAATCTTGATGGTCTCAGCGATTGCTGGAATCTCTAACTGTGGTCCCCCAACATCACAAGTCCCTTCTGACTCCGGAATGTTGGTGTTACGAGGATCCTCATCCTCATCCTTATCTTCATTGTCTGTCTTTGCTGTGAAATTATAGCACTCAAGTGCGGCTTGCAACTGGATGGCCCACTCAGGTTGAGCCTGCACTGAGATGGTACAGTCCTCAAATATCTTGATCTTGATTATGTCTAGGGCCTGAGCAACACTTGGATGTTCTGATTCAAACGCGAAGGTGAGTAGGAAACTGTCTGTCATAAGTGACCATGTGGTCGTCCCCTTGCGCAATTCGGTCTCTGTGTACCAGTTCCTTGGAACTGTGTCCAATGTGTGAATGAATCGGTGAACCCATTCATCCTCGGGAATGTCCGACCAGTTCTGTTCACATGTCTGAATGTGTGTCCTGGGATCAATTTCTCTTGTGTACTTCTGTTGGACATACTCTCTGTCGATAGAAAATCTGATTGCCATCAATCTTTTAATATCATCCCATGATGTGATATTCTCTTTATGTGTATACCACCATCTTGCAGGTGTGGCTTGTACTGCAAGGTCCATAGCTGCGATCCTCTGCTCGTAAGGAATCTGTTGCTCAAACTACTCAAGGAAGTCCTGGATATTTGTCAGACCATGATATGATGGAATCTCAGTGATCTCTGCGCCAATCCATCGCAGTGACTTACTCATAAATGCACATCTGCGCGCTGAGACTTCGTAAAGTCTATTCTGCCAGTTCTCTAGACCAACATCGAAATTCGATGCGCATGAGCTGTCGCATCGCCAACTAATGTTCCCTTCTGTGGTTGGATTGATGTATTCGTTCTGGTTCGCAGTCATCTAGTAGAGGCTATCCATGTTATGTGCCTCCTCCTCTGCTCGGATAGGTTCAATATATCTAGGACCCTGGTGAGGATCCAATGGTTCGATGACCCAGATCTGCGCATCCTCAAAGGTCATTTGTCTTCTATTTAGGTCGATGACAGCCTTGCTACCAATCGCCCAATCGATACTTAATAATGCTTGTCACGTCCCCATTCCTCCGACCGGCGTAGAGGACGCGACTACGAGCTTTATCAGAACGAGCTAAGAGCCCATGAACATGTACAGGCTTAAAAATTGCCTAAAACAGAATGCTGAAAGAGAATTTAAACTAAAATGTGCACACAAGAATGTTTATCATACACAGATGCATTTTAATCATCATACACAGTGGAAACCAACAACATTCAAACAAACATTCATTCAACATGTTCGTTCCATTTTAATTAACAGTAAATATAGAATTGCAGAGGTAAAATGCACAAGATTACTTATCTTATAAAGAACTTCTTCCGCAACCAGCTACGTCGCTGCAACGTTCCACCCAACCATAGGCCAGCGTGCTCATCAATATCTCAGCAACGCTTCCACCCCCGAGCTGGGCATGATTCTCCAAGGAATAAGGGAACTAGCAGGCTGACACATAGCCAAAGGTAACCAAAACACAGCCAAGCCAACTAAGTTGGGTTTATCAGGCCATCCAGGAGTTGGAGAAGGCAAATTGCTAAGCTGGTGAGCTCATTACAGAGCCAAGAATACCCACACTAGAACTAGCCTGACCTCTAAGACACCCATCCACACCCAACACAAGGAATCAGTCCCTTCTCTGCTACATAGTCCCTCAGGCCCTGCATTACCTTCCAGTGCTATTCAGGGGTGATGGAGAAGAAGGCCAGCCCTCTAGTTCTGTCTGTGTGGTTTCTAACACCAGGTTTATCAAGCAACCAAGCCAAAATCCTTACTCATCACACAGTCCAAAGACCAACCATTGCACTCAGGAAACCAATTTAGCTATTACAGGTTAAACAAGGAAACAATTCCTGAGTCATTCTTGGCCCTATCGTGGCCAAAATTACTCTCAAACGAATTTACAACAATTCCAGGAAATCGTGGGCAATAGCAGCAAATGGCTCCCAGCTTGCTGTGCGTGAGGAGGATCAGACAAAATCGTGAATGGGAAATGCACCAGCAGCTCGCAAATCGTGAGGAAAAACAACCCAATCCCCAGCACTACAAAAATGACCTCCCATCCATGGGAAAAATGAAGCCAGCAACCAAAAACGTGAATGAAAGACACAGGAAAAACTCCAGTTGCTCCCAAAAGCCCCAACGTGAAGGAGAATGGTGAGGAAAATGAAAAACTTGGATGTATGGCAGAATGGCATACGTTTTTGGGCATTTTCCTTGCCAAGGAAGTCAGAACACGTTTTTCCAAAAATGGTTCACTGCCCAATTCGAATTTGGTTGCCCATACTCTTCCCATTCCATGCAATAACTAACTCAACCACATTCTGGCAGAAATAAATGATTGGGGAAAAAGACAAGAAAGGTAGTTGACAGCTTGATGGGTTTTCTCATAGACATTTGGCTTTTCCCCATTGGCCCATAGGTTAAATATTTCACCCCCCTTATCCTTAGGAAATCATGCCCCATTCGATTTAGTTGCCGCGACCGTAGCTGGTTGTGTCCATTAATTAATTATGATGCATATTTACATGATGGCCAACATATTATATGCCGCATGCCCCGATAGACCTTCGGTGACAATTAAATCCAAAACATAGCATTACCGATCAATGGCGGGGCCTTGGCCTTTAGCTCCACACCATGATCATTACAATATATACATCATATACATCTAATGTAACGGGGTCAAAACCGGGACATTACAATGCTGGATACGGTCGACTGTCGCCAATGATTTCTATAACCTCGAAGTCCGCAAAACTGCGAACTCCGTCAATGTAAACTGGCACCTACGGCAGTCGACCCAATGGTGATACTCGCTGTTGATTAGCTAATCTCAGGTGGATAGGCGATCTAACTAACTGAGGGTTACCCATCTGTTCCCATGTCTGCTTAGTCAGAACATTCACCTCTAATCCTAGATCTAAGACGACCTCATCCATTTCAAACTCTCCAATCTGTGCTGTGAGCTTCATCTCTCTTCCAGTCCTTGTATGTCCTGTAATATTATGAACAGCGCGGTGTGCACTGCCTGAGAGAGAAGGTTGCTGACACTGATCTATGATGCGCTGTAGCTCGCCGATAGCTTTTTCATTTCTCACAAGTTTCAAGCAACTGCGCAGGAAGGATTGTACACTTCCTATCGATTCATCTGCATCGCTTCTTCCCGATGTGGTATCCTACGGTATCTGTTCAGGGCTATCGCCAAAAGGTGCTTGCTACGGTACGCCCCTAGACGGAGGTACCTGCGATCCTGATTGCGTAGGTTCATCAAAGGAGCCTTGGCTTCGTGAAATGTCTCTTTATTCTTCTACAGGTCGAATGATGTTGCTTTACTAGGAGCTCTGCACACCCACTGCTGACTTGTGTTCTTTTCGATATCCTGCGATGTCCCACTGGTGGAAGCACCGCTACGAGTCACAATGTTAACTTTTGGTTCTGGTTCATCCGGTTCAGTAGTAATAAGCTGTATGTTCTGGTGTGCTGCTAGTTTAGGCTCTCTGATCTTAGTTATCAAGGTAGGACATTCCTCTATAGTATGATCATAAGATTTGCAGTAGTTACAAGTGGTGGTGGGGCTCTGACAGTCCCTAGCATAGTGTCCTACAACTCCACAGTTATAACAAGTGATTGGTCCTCGACCACGGCCAAAACCTTCTCCTTGGCCAAAGCCTCCTCCACATCCTCATCCTCTGAATCCTCCTCCACGTCCACCGTAAGCCGGATCAGGCTGTGGTCCTGCTGCTGGACCCTGTGTTTCTGATTGGACTCTGTACACATCATGTTTTCTATCTAACATGAGATAATAGGCTCGGAAATCCTTTTCATCATGTCCGACGGACTTGTAGAAGACACAGTATAGGTTCTTAGGTGTCTGTACATACTTCTGAAGCAAAGGGCATTGCTGAGGCTGATGTCCTTGTGTCTTGCATATTTCACACCATGGCCCTTGCGTTCGTGGTAAGGGGTTAGGATCCCCTGACGCTAAATATTCTGCAAATACTAGATAGTTATCTTTGGTATGACCCTATGCTTTACATCGTAAGCACCATATGTCTTGCATAACCTCTTTCCCTTTCTTAAGTTCATGTATCTGTAACGTGAGGTTGGCCAACTGGTTCTGTAGAGTTTTCATTCCTGCGCTGGTTTCAGCTAAAGGTGAAGCTTCTAGCTTCATCGCCATCTCCAACACGTCATCCTGTGTCTGGAGTTTCTGCTGCATTAGTGGCAGTCTGATGTGAGGGAGCAGCGCTGCAATAAACTATTCCTTATGTTGCTCCAGTGCAAACTCAAAGCTTACTTGGTCTATAAGAGCTTTGAATTTCTGGTCAAAGTCCCATACTGACTCTGATGGTAGCTGCTTAATATCCTTGAGCTCTGTTATATACTGAGTCTCAGACTTAGGTTTCTTGAACTCTTTAATCATGGCAGTCCTGACCTGGATGAGTGTTCTGGGTGTGGTAGCGTACTTCATATACCAAGTTAAAGCTCGTTCTCTCAATGTGGTGACCAACTGTACAATTTTAATGTTATCATCATGAATTTGCTTAATGGTCCACATGGCTTCGCATAGAAACCAATGCTGTTCTGGGTCCTCTGCTCCTGTACCCTTAAAGGTAGGTAGCTTCGTATCATCTCCCATTCTATTTCTCTGCGGTGGGTTCTGATTGACTGGATTACTACCACTCGGAGGTGTAGGTGAAGGTGATGTAGCGGTCGTAGGTACTATCTGTGAGCTACTCGATGGAGTACCTACAGGATTACTCTAAGTCCCGGTCTGTTTCTGTGGGGTATAGGGATGGTAAGGGATACCCCCCTCTAGTTCTTCTCTGGTACTAGGACTCGGTTGCCTAATATTGTCTGAACTGTCTCCAAGTACAGGAGAGCCGAAAGCTACTTTATATTCTTGCCACTACGTGTTTGTCCAATGTCATCAAAATCACTTTCAAACTCTTGTGACATTACTATCTTTACTTACTCATCTGAAATCATGTCCATTACTCCTTTTTCATGTAGCAGCATCTTAATGGACAAGTTTAGAGATTTTAGGTACTTACCACGGTATCCTTTGAAGAAGTACCACTCAACCTCACTGAATCTTTTTCTCTGGTCAACTGCAAATTCTGTAACAAAGCCTTCTAGCACACTCACAAGCCAGAAGTCCACTGCTCTCGTAATGGGATTGTCGAGGCTCTGCACGGTCTGAATCAGCTCCGGTGTCCAGACAATGTTTCTTTTCTTCTTGAATATGTCCCTATCTGTCAACTTTGATAACCAGTCGTAAAGCTCGTTTCCATAGGTTGCAAAAAATATCGCGTGTATATCTGAAGAGATATGCTTTTGTAACCAATCCTCTGTGGTCAATTTAGGGCTCCGATTTTCTTTCTTGGAAAACTCCCTTAAGTTTGACTCCAGCCATTGGTGAAACTCTTCTCTAGTAGGATGCCAACAGAACATTAGTGCTCAGTTGTTCAAAACCGGCAATGGAACCATTTGTTGGTCGTCTGGGCAGACCCGGATTTACTATAATCAACCAACAACACCCCTAGCTCATTGGCCCTTTCAGCGACAGACCGCAAAGCATCCTGAAGTCTCACCCAAAGTGATTCTAATGGGTTGGCCAAGGACTCAAGTGTCTTGGAATAGGTTCTGTGGCAATCCTACTTGTGACTCGCAGCTCCCCTAGCTGCGAGGTCTCTTTCTCTGCGTGTCGCACGATCTTCTGCTCACGTCGTGCGATCTCCTCATCTCGCAGCTCTTCTAGCCGCGAGATATCCCTTTATACCATCATGCGGTCCTTTTCTACGTCGCACACTTTTCCTGACTCGCGATATCTCCAGACTTACTGCGTCGCCGTGCACCGTGCGACACGCAGCTCCTGTCCAACGCTAAGTCTTCAACCTGCAGTATCGCGCACCGCAGCTCCTCTGCCAGTGCGGTATCATCTCTCTGTGATATCCTACCTCCATGGTTTAGCACACTTAGCGTTGCTCGTGTCAACGTGCAAGACTTAACATACAAGGCTATTCAATACTGCAACTAGTGACTGTTTCACGCAGAGCATAAATGAACCACATACAACATGCCAAATACTTCGACTTATGTTTATCCTTCTATATTACTGTGAACTGATTAACACATTCATTCATTAAACTATAAACAAAGTCCATGAAATGACTGAGAACTGCATAAGTAAACATAACACATAAACCAATCACATAACACTTGATTTTAACGTGGTTCACCTCCAGGATGGAAGTTACGTCCACATAACTGTGTTTTTATTATAGCTTAGGGGAAGGTAAAACATAGTTCTGCTGCACCGCATATGCAGCTCAAGATCTTCTCTCTCAGATCTCTTTTCTTCTCTATATTTCTCTCCTACAATATACTCTTCCCTCTCTGTCGATCCCTGCAGATCGTTACATGCATGCTCTATAAGCCAGCTACTGGTTACAGTAATATTGCTATCGCTAACAACAGAACCAGAGCTAGGATTTTACAATAGTCTAATAATCTACAAAAACAACTAACAACTGAATGAACCAACCCTTTTACAATACAAAGTATATCCCTTTATAGGCAGCCCGAAGGTCTCGCCATTACAACACTGTGGGCCTGTCCCAACAGTAACCCAAAACCCTAACTAGTGACAGTTGGCCATATCTGTACTTGAGGTAGCCGCTTTCCGTCACACCACAGCTCTCTGCAGTCTTCCATGCTTCCCGGCGTTGATCATGGGTACTGTGCACCACTTCGCTTTTATGTCCTTCATATTCAATGCTTCAGCCTCGTTGCTCCTTCTCCTTTATGAGGGTCACTAAGCCCTCCTGTCTTCCGCTGCTGCCTTCAATGCAGTGGGTGAGCTCTCTCTTCTCGACCGCTCAGGTACCATTGCCTTTCTTGACTTCTCTATCTTAAAAGTCATGGTTTTCGAATCTGCTCTGCAGCTGGAAACGTGCTATGGAATCTTCTCTATCTTATCTTCTTTCTTCCAAAACTGTCTGTCCGCTAAACTGGCAGCTTCTTCTGTAGCTGCGGGACCCTGCTCCAACATAGGTTCACTCTCTCATGAGGTCAAAGATGTGACACTCGTCTTCGTTGTGTCCAACTGACTTACAGAATTTGCAGTAGGGATTCTTAGGTACTTGAACAGATCTCTGGAGCAGGTAGCAATCTTCAGGTCGATGCTGCCCAGTTGTTCTAGAGATCTCACAATATAGGACATTAGGGTTAAATGGATTTGGTGCACCAGTATTCAAATAATTTCTTACTGCAGGGCACTGTTCTTTATCATGACCTTCTGTCTTACATCATGTACACCAAACCTCTTCGCAAGTATCTTTCCCTTTTTTCATGTCACGAAGCTCCAAAGCCACTTCTGCTAACTGTGCTTGTATTTGGGCTATTCTAGAATTATCTCCAACAAAAGCTGTTTCAAGTTTCATAGCAATTTCCAATGCCTCTTGCTGATCAGCAACCTTTTGTTGCATAAGTGGAGTCCTGATATGAGGCAATAATGTTGTGATGAACCATTCGTTATGCTGTTCTGGTCCAATAGTGAAACTAACTTGATCCAGCAGAACCTTGAACCTCTGATCAAAGTCCAAAACTGATTCACCTCGCCTCTGCTGAATTTATTTTAGTTCAGTTATAGACTGTGACTCTGATTTAGGATTCTTGAATTCTTTGATCATTTCTTTTTTAATATCAGCCAAGACATAGTTCTGAGTACTGGAAAACTTCATAAACCAGGTCAAAGCTCGGTCTTTGAAAGAGGTGACCAGCTGCGTTGTTCTTGTATTTTGATCCATAATATTCTTAGCAGTGCAAACAGCTTCGCATAGGAACCAAAACTGCTCTGGATCCTCTGATCCAATTCCTTTAAAGACTGGGAGCTTGATATCATCATTTGCATGGGCCATAGTGGATCGAGGGGGGGGGGGGGGGGGGGGGCGGGGGGGGGGGGGGGGGGCCGGGAAAGGGGGGGGGGGGACTTTCTGAGGTAGACTGACCTACGACAGGACTACTCGGGCTAGGGTTACTTTCACACTACGACGGATTCTCAGGGATAACAGATCTTCACTGCAGAGTTATAGGAGGGTTTCTAACAAAAGAGGTTTCTTCAGATTCAGACTCTTCTGGGCTTAATGAGGTATAACCAGTATTCTGGCCTAGGGTAAAGGATCCAAAAGTTCTCTTGTATCTTTTACCATTGCGAAGCAAACCACTTTGCTCATTGAAGTCACTTTTGCTTTCAAACATAGGTTAGTAGCAATAAATCTAGCAATCTGATTCGATAAGCAGTATGCGTTTTTCAGCCAAGAGCATTTTAATTTTCAGATTTAATGAATTCAGGTACTTACCCCTTGGTCCTTTGAAGAACTGTCTTTCTGCTTCGCTGAAGGAAGTATGTGTGTCGATGGTGAACTCCATCACAAATGCTTCAAGGGTTCACGTTGTCCAGAAGTCAACGGCTCTAGACACCACGTTGTTCACTCTTTTCAATAGCTTAATTCTTTCTAGGGTCCAAGCAGGAGACTGATCTTCTTGGAAGTTTGTCCTTCTTTTTGTCAACCTGGATAACCACTGGTGCAATTCTATGTGGATACTAGCAAATAAAATTTCATAAATATCAGTAAAAACGTACCTTTGTAAGAAGTCATCTGAGCTACGGCGAGGATCCTTATTTTCTTGTTCAGCAAATTTCAGATAGGTATCTTCAATCCAGTCACCGATTTATTTTACTGAGGGCCTCCAAAACATATCCCTCCAGGTACGATGTAGATCCCTCTTGAGCAGATACTGGTTCAGCCGGCAATGGAACTAATTTGTTGGCGCTTAGGGCAGACCCGGGTTCTTATACTTTTATCTTAACCAACAAAAAGATCCACAGTGTTGGCCCTTTCAGCAACAACCTGCGAACAGGTTGCAGTCTCACCCGAAATAGCTATGGGGTGCCGCAGAATCAGGTTTCTGCAGGCAGAAGAGGGATATTACTGTACCTTTAGTCTTAACAAAGAATACTCATACAATACAGAGCTTCAACATTCACTTAAATAGCTTCACAGTTTAGATAAACAGATAGTTACTTGCTTAACCCTTAACTAGGAATTCACAGCGAAGTTAATACTTAACAATATATCTTACTTATCATTCACCTACTTATCAAATGCATAAAATGAAACAGCACAAAACAAGAATGAAGCACCACAACACAAGATATATGCGGTTCACCCCCAGTGTAGGGGATACGTCCATAGAACTGCATTTTTATTAAACTCTTTACAAACAACACAGTTCTGATCTGCGCACTCGGCTGCATATCTTCTCAGCAACCCAAAACTGCGCACTAAGCTGTAGATCCTTTCTTCCAAAACCCTCTGCACACTCAGCTGCAGAGGTTGTCCACCCACACAACTAGGACTTAACCTTAACAAAACCCTCTGCACACTCAGCTACAGAGGTCGTCCATGCACACATCTGGGACTTAACCTTAAACCCAAAACAGGCCTTAGCTTCTTCGCATCAAATTATCATCATACTAAAACCTTCGAAAAAGCTCTTTTCTCCTTTACATAAGTGCCTATTTATACAAGTGCACTATTACAATACCATGAGTTTAAACCATGGGCTTAAAAACCATGCGCTTAAACCATGGGTTATTTACAAAAAGAGGGGCTTTGACCCAACCGCGAAACCCCTAAGACTATTTTGGATCGCAACTCCGCTTACAAGCTTCGCACCAAAACCATGGAGTTGCCAAAATTAAGGACCTTTAAGGTCCGTGCCCCAACAAAGAGTACAATACCATTGTGCTTATCAGACTCTGTGTTGTTGAACATATCTGGTGAGATAGTGTGATAGATATTTGAGGAAAACTAGGGAGCTTGTATCAATCAAAATACCTTGTGAACAAGTTGTTTCTACAAAAGAAATCGTTTCACCTCATAATGGATGAAAATGACATAGTAAAAGAGCATCTTAATGTCTACAATACTCCGGTAAGTCAGAAAACCTAAGTTGGTATTAAAATGGATGAAGAATATAAATGTATTACATTATTGTGTTCTTTGACTAATTTCTGGGACAACCTAATTGTTGCAATAGGTAGTGTTAGCTAAGAGACCTTAAAATTTGATGAAATAGTATCATCCCTACTATCATAAGAGAAGAGGATGAAAACCATGGATAAGCATAGCATGGATGCCTTGTCTGTGAGAGGTATCCCCCAGGAGAGAAACAAAAATAAAGGATCTGGGGGGATATATAAATCTAAAGGTAGATATAAATCCCCGGGAAAAGGAATAAGGAAGTACTAGAAATGTGGTAAACATGGGCATTATAAAAGGGATAGCAAATATAAGAATGTTGAGAAAGAAAAGGGATCTGAGGATACCCCTTCCACATAGGCAAAGACCTCAGAAGAAGAAGGAGGGGATGTGTACCTATATTTCATGGGTAATCATTTGAAACATGATATATGGTTGATTGACTCAAGTGTGTCATGTCATATGACCCCTCATAGGGAGTGTTGTAGAGGAAAGTTTCCTATGGCTAAGGTTTAAGAGGCCATCAACATACTGGGGTTTAAAGAGAGATGCAAATGGTTCTACAAGTAAATATAAACAAGATTCAAAGATTAGAATGTTTCATACCTTAACAAACAAAGGTTGATCCAAGCATCCCTTCAATCCTCTTCTTGCTCCTCTCGCTCCTCTTACTCCAAGAGACCTGCAAAAATAATTATACCTTCCTCAAACCAATATGACCACATATAAAACAATGATAATCAAATAAACATGAAATAATGATCTAACTAACATCATTCATATGATCATAAATATAGATTCAAACACACATTGAACAATGATTTGGGAAGAAGAAGGACATCACATATTTATTAATATTGAAAACAAGTACAAATATACCTCCTCTTCCAGTTGGGAACTTCACAAAACCTTGATCTGGTTCTGTTGCTCCTCTTCTCCAAGGAACTGAACGTCCAAGCTCTACAACACAAGGAGAAAGCTTCAAGGGCAAAGGTGCAGGCAAAGAGAGTCCCAATTCCTCCAGCATAACAATGCAAATATTCAAGTATCCTCTCATGGACCTTATCCCTCTCTTATATAGTGTTATGAAGAGTTAGGGGCGAGGATAGGATCAGTTACAACTAAAGGAGTCAGTTACATAACCACCCAAACTACCCAAATTTCGAGAAACTTCTTTTTTTGACATCTACAGGACGAACACGTAGGTTGTAGAGACAACAATCGTGTGTGTAGAAGGTACACTTGGGTTGCAATGTAAATAGTTACGTATTTAGGGCACACACAAGTATTATATGAACAAGTCATGTGCAACACGTGAGTTTCCTTAAGGAAACTCGCATGTACATCAAGAATCCCATTTTTAGGGTACTTCTAAGCATTTTCAGGCATTGGTGTCTTCTTGAAAGTTTTATCTAACTAAAATACCTTTTCAACGGTGTAGAGAAGAGGTAAAAAAAGTTATAGAACTCCAGAGATGGGTCCTCCAAGTTAGCTATTTTTTCAGTGACTTTCATGAAGTGTCATCATCAAAGTGTTGACATGCGACAGATTCATGGGAAAGTGGTAACGGGAAGAGATGTGACATTTTGAGCTATAACAGATGCCCCCTATTGTATGAGGTTATAGGGGAAGATGATATCCCAAATAAATTATAAAGGAAACATATGAGTATGGAGAGAGAAGAGAATCCAAGATCGAAAGTCTCTAATAAAGGTACCTAAAAGAGAGATAAATGTCAAAAAAAACTGATCTCTGGGACATACAAGTCCACATACAAATCATCGCTATAAAGATACAGGAGGATCCAACATATGTATAGCTGATGAAACTATCATGGTTGCTCAATATGCAAAAAGGTGCCATATCAAATCTAAAGGATTCATGGCCACAAATGAACAAGGTGGATCCATTCTCAACATTTTATCATAGCCACAAAAATACAAGGTGGATCTATGTCTCAGCAAATGTCATATGAAGTGTGACAAGGTCTTGCGCAACTCAGGAAATAGAAAAAAATGACGATGCTACTATCGACCCAAGGTCTTCAATCCAAACCGCACAAAAGGTATGAATCCTAACCATGCGAATAAAGGAGTTGAATTCGAACATGGAGGAAACCATTTGATTACCATTCAATGATGAAAATCATTAACAAACGTGAGGGAAACCACCATTAATGAAAATGGTCCCCAAGGTACCTAGTACATTCTAACAAGTGTGAATACAAGGAATTAAAGTCGAACACTTGAAGAATCCATCGAGTAGGAGACAGTAAGGTATTCCCACTACCCAATAGTGAGGGAAATTTCCACTGATGATTGCAATCCCCAAGGTACTGTCATAAAACTCTAAATCTCATTCCCAGAGCAAGAGGTGTTGTAATCAATAGGAAGATATATGTTGGAAGGAAAGGAATTAAGGAATCCTTCATCATCCAACACGAGGTAAGTCAAAGACAAATTGGATCTGGAATTGGTACAAAATTTCATGACAAGGACTGCTGAAGACATGATGTAATGAACTGATACCAAGGAATGGCCGACACAAAAGGTCAAGGAAACTGCAGAATGGTTGATAAAGGTGAACACTGAGCATGACACAAAAGTGACTTAGGAAGATTTTGACACAAAAATACCAACGACAAAAATATGCAATGTAGGATACATTGACAGATTCCCCATATAATTTGGAAAGAAACCAACCAAAGGAGTAAGAAGCTCTAATCAAGATAAGGTCAAAATACTAGGACCCAACTATTGATAGACTCAAAACTAGTGCTTTGTTCAAGGAAATGAGACTTGCTGCCATGATGTAAAAAACATGTGAATGAACTTCCCTTCCCTCTTTCTTGTAAAGGTTTAACGAGTCCAAGAAAGCAAACTCGGGACCTTCTTCATTTTTTGTAAGCTCGAAGAAGAGACAGAAGAATGCTTAATAAAGCACTGATTCATGGATTTTACGAGCCCAAATTAGTGAATGCTCGACTGTGTTTTCATATTTTTGAGAGTCTGAAAACTCCAAAGAAGACTCCAGGGGGGGACTTTTTTGTCCAATTTAGTCTCCTGAGGCTGGAAAAGTATAAAACAAACCATAGAAGAACTCTCTTAGCTTCCAAAGAAGTAAGGCACACCTTTTTCGTATTTAGTCTGGAAGGTATGAAAAAGGTTAAATTAACACCTACCCAATGCACCTTCAGAAGCAGTAGATAGCTTGAGTTTAACGAGTGTAAAGGAAGGTAAGATCACTCGAAAAGATCCATCTGATAACAAGAAATGGGGCTTACAATAGTAAACTCGATGCTTTGTTCTTTATGGTTTGGTGAGCATGACAAAGACATAATGTACACTCAGAATCTTTTTCATGTTTGGGTCCAAAGCATGAAAAAGAGAAAACTAAGCTCATACCGGCAGTTCCTTTTCTGTAAGTTTAGTCCCTCGGGTATGGAAAAGTGATAAACATATGCCTAAGAAAACTCTTCTCAATTACAAAGAAAAGAGAGTGCTCCTTTTTCATATTATTCCACATGGTCCAAAAAAGTGATAAACTACCACCAATGTGGATTCCCATTCATGTATTCTCAATGAGCCTAAACGGACAAGTTTGCTCGGCAGTCAAGTATGTTTTGAGGAGTCATACCTGGGCCTAAAGAAACTCCATATCTTTCCTGTGAAATTTTAACAAGTCTGAAAAAGTAAACTCGCGGCCTCCTTACTGTTTTTAATGAGCTCAAAGGAGAGCAAAAATAATTCTCTAAATGCGAAGAGACGAGTGTCATAGGAAAGAGAAACTAATTCCAAGCACAAGGAAAAAACCTATGCATAATGCAAGGAACATGAGCAGGACAAAGACACTCAGGGAACGTCTCCTCAAGGAAAAAGGTGTCAAGTTGCAAAGGCAAAATGATACAAGGTTGAGCGATGATGAGAGCAAAGATGAGGGCTTATACAATGATTTAAAAGCGTGGAATCTGGCATCAGGCTCAAAAGCGCGAGCAGGATACAAGAAAATGCAGTTACAATTTGAAAAACAAGGTGAGGCTAGTAAACAGTTGTGAATCCAACTAAAAATCCCATCTCCAAGAAAAAAAAACATCAGAATCACATTCAGAAGAAAAGATATGATGCAGATCACTTTGGCAGAAACACATGTGGCTTTGATATCTTCTACAAAATTTGTAGTCAAGCAAGAATCAACTGAAGAAGATTCTATATTTCCAAGGATTGAGGGTTCACAATCAATAAGATCAAACTCAGAAGAAAAGAAAATATCAACAAGGGAGGTACACTCCATAGGAACAGACTGAGTATCACAGGAGTTGAAAAATTCATAAGGAAAATCAAACTCATCAAGATCACTAACTTGCTGTTCGAAGGGAGAGTCCAAAAACTCAAAAATACCAACATAAGAAGACCGATCCATGGGAATATCAGGCTTACTAAGAAATCCAGGGTTAGACTTAGTCACAACTGAACCGACATCCAAAATAAGGTCAGACTGTATCAAAGACTCTAGGAAGACTTCATCTGAAGAAGGAGATCATTCGAGATAAGACACATGTCTAAACTTTCAAATGGATTGACATAGTGGAGAGCGGGCTCCATAGTCTGTATAGGATGATTCAACTTTTCAACTGATGGGACAAAGTAACAGGAAGGTAAGCATGAAAATAGAGGTTGCTTCTAAGTAGCAATTGAATGCAAAGGACATGAGACCACATAGCTCACCCGTGGCGTGGTAGTGTCTATAGAAACATTAGGAATTAATAAAGGAAAGACTTGGTCTCTAGTTGGGTTAGGAGACAGATCAAGAAAAACCAACTAATCAATAGTGAAAATTTCTTCTTCGTGATTAGAATACATCACACGAAAGAATTTTAACACCACAACTTGCATGGAATAGACATTATCACATNATTGAAGTCCAAGGGGTCTTCTATCACCATGAAGTCAACTAAGACGGTCTTCCCACCCAAAGTAACAGGTGTTTGAGCAAGAATTCCCAAGGCTATACTGGTTCTTCTATCAAACACTAGTAACTGACTAGCATTTGACACAAGTTTGGGAGATCCCATGCCTCTCCAAGCATGAGGAGACAAGATACTAACTGAGGCTCCTTCATCAACAATACACTGAGCAATCGTGTATTGTCCAACTTTGACCTTTATCTGGAAAGGTGTATCAGAAGGAAGGTGTGGCTCAACTAGGCTATCCCAATCAAAGGAATCAATCTGAGAGCTTGGTGGGGGTTGATCCAAAGTGAGTTCAGTGCCCACTTGTTCAGTAAGTTCTGAACTGGAAGTGAAGAAAATTTGACTAGCAGACACTTCACTCTCTAAAAGAAGAGTGGGATTGATCGACAATGGAATCGATTCAACCGCTTCGTGAAAGTCACTCTCCAAAGGGAGAGTGGGATTGACCAAACATGAAATTGGTTCAATCACATAAAGATCACTCTCTGAAAGAAGAGTGGGATCGACCAAATCTGATATTGGTTCGACCATAAGATCAACCAAAGGTTGAGTAGGTTGTTGAGAAAATATAAGTTGTTCAGGAGAAGGAAATTCTTGAGTCTTGGACCACACTCTTTGCACCTTTGTGATAGTAGGGTACTGATGAGTAAGATGATATCCCTAGCATAGCTTACAAGGGAACTTAAGTTTGCACTTCAAACAACCAGTTTTCTCAATGGTGTCAACATGACTAGTAGTGGCTAACTGTATGCTCTCGGCATGATCTACAGAGGCTGAGAGTTTTCCCCCGGCATGACTATCAGAGGTTAGGTGACTGTGACCAACCTGACTAAGAGAGGCTAGTTATTGAAAAAATTCAGGATGTTCAAAAATAGGATGACCATGAAACCAAACTCTTCGCACCTCTGCGATAGAAGGGCATTTATAAGTAAGGTCATCTCCCTCAAAAAACTTACAAGGTAACTTGGGCTTGTGTTTTGAATGGTTATTCTTTTCAATAGTGTCAACATGACTCGCAGTGGCTGGAGGATTGTCTTTAGCATGAACCACAAAGGCTGAGAGACTACCCCCAGCATGACCTACAGAGGTTGAGAGACTGGGTCCAACGTGACCTGTAGAGATTGGATGGGAACCACCAACATGAACCATTTATGCTGAATGGTTAGGATCAGCATGCTTTGTAGCAATTGAGTGTGTGCCTGCAACATGAACTTCAGAGGCTAGGTGGATGGATCCAACATGACTTGCAGAGGTTGGATGGGGAGGTTCAACTTGAACATCAGAGGTTGAACGGGTTCTCTCAGCATGAATTGCAGAGGCTGAGTGACTAGATCCAAGGTGACCTGGAAAGGTTGGCAGGATCCCACCAGCATGATCAACAAAGGCTGGATGGTGAAGATCAACTTGACTTGCATAGGTTGAGTGCTTAGATCCAATATGACCTGCAGAGGTTGGATGGGTGCCCCAAGCATGAACAACAGAGGCTGGGTGGTGAGTTTCAACTTGGCCTAAATAGGTTGAATGGGTGCCCCCTTGATTATGTGCCTTCTTCCTATTCCTCCTTCTTTTACTCCTTTTAGACTGTCGGTTACTAGTATCAGTACTTTCACCGCATGAGGTAGGAGGAGGAGAATCGGCTACAGGTGAAGGAGAAGCAATGTTTTGATGCCCTTGATATAAGGAACTTACTTGAGAAGAATCACGGGCATTCAGGACAGTTGGAGTGGAAAACAACCATACTGGTAGCCCTAGGCTGAATCCAGGTAGATTCAAGGTGGCCATCAAAGGAACACCAACATTCCCTGTGAGAGGAATAGTACAAGAATTTCCTGGCATGGGTATCTCTTGTTTGGTGTTCAAAGGGATGTTATCCATAGTTTCAAACAATAAGACAAATTTTTAGGTCAACAAAAAACCAAAAGTACAAAGCATACACCTGAAGGAAAACTAAGTACAGACAAATCCACATCACTCACTAAAAGATTCCTAAAGTCAAACAGACAAACAAGTATAAGATATGCTTTCCAAAATAAAGCTGGGTGACATTTACTTGCCGTCCCTGTAGATGTTCTTAGGCACAAGTGGAGGAATCACCCACCACCCTCCCACACCTTCTACCGGGGTTACCTTCCAAGCCCATCCAAGGTCAACCAGAAATAGTCTTTCGGTGTACCTGTGTATGAACCCTAGATGTCAAAAGAGACTAAAGGCTACCGCAACTATACTGACAGTCTGGGGGGATAGTCACAATCCTGGTTTGTACGCATGGGCAGGGTAGCAAAACTTGAAACCCTGTCAACACCGGTACCACACGGGGCCTAAAGGGTGGTATTAACAGAAGTCCCCAAATGCGCAAAACCCTTGGTCTACGCTTTGACAAGGAATCAAAGGGTTATCTTCTCAATCCAAGCTTCCACGCGGCCTTGTGCTTAACTCCCACTTGAGAGGAGCTTCCTAGATAGAATCAAGATAAAAGAGGGTTTACTTATTGATTGGCCAACTACTTCTGAATTTAAACACTTGTGGAGAGTTGAAACTTCCTAATCCACAAGTCTAGCCTAAGCTAGTTAATGTAGGAGCCTAAAAAAGAAAACTTACTAATAATTTTTAATTATATCGTTCTTTTTAATATGTTTTTTTTAGTCAGAGGAAAAGGCGTGAAACTTGTATGGTTTTTTGACTCAAAGTTGAAACAAAATGAATAAACCAAAGAGAAATGAAAAGCAAAAAGCAAAAACTATTATCTTTCTTTTTCAAATAGAAACATGAAAGCCACAAAAGAACAATTTATTTTTATTTTTTTTCAAAAATAATGATATGTAGTGCATTAAAAACAAAACCCTAATCTACATGCATATTAAACAACTATATGTTCTTTTTCTTTTTCTTTTATAAATGTAAAATAAAAACTACCTACAAACAAAATTATGCAAATGACAAGAACAAAGCAAAAGGAACTCTATTATAAAACCATCCAAAAGACTCTAGAATTCCCTAAAGTCAGTATAAAACTCACTTGGAAGGAAGGCTTGCATAAAATACAAGTCAACTATTTTGGCATGGTGAAGTGAACCAACAAAAGAAGAAAGAAAACAAAGACCAATAAGCTTCTAAGTTCAGAAAAGATCACTAACAAACGCTAACCAGAAACATAAACCAAAAATCATACCAAGCAAAGGGGGTGGGGGGGATGAGCAAAGAGAAAATCCTAATGATATAAAAATACTTACTACATAGATAAAGAACAACCAAAATGGATGACACTAACTCCTTGGAGTCATGCACCTGTAGAGGACCACAAAAGACCTACCAAACAGCCCACAACAGCAGAAAAAACCACAAAAATAAGGAAAAACTTTGTTTTAGGGGCACACGTGAGTTTCCCTAATGACAGGTCATATGTCATATGTAGGTTTATAGCATATCAGGTTGCGTGTACAAACCAAACACATGACTTTTCAATCTAAAACTCATGTATGGGTGGAAAAAATCCCAAAAAAGGTCAAAAACTACCTTAGGAAGGCAGGGGAAGTGTACTATAAGACTGGAAGGTGTTCCTAAGTGGCAAGAAGGACCTAAAACCAATTCAAAATACTATAATAAAGAAAGAGAAACCCCAAATAGATAAGGCTCTCCCCAGCGGAGTCACCAGTTCTGTTGTAGAGGAAAGTTTCCTATGGCTAGGGTTTAAGGGGCCATCAACGTACTAGAGTTGAAAGAGATATGCAAATGGTTTGCAAGTAAATATAAACAAGATTCAGAGATTAGAATGGTTCATACCTTAACAAATGAAGGTTGATCCAAGCAGCCCTTCAATCCTCTTCTTGCTCCTCTCGCTCCTCTTTCTCCAAGAGACCTTCAAAACAAATTATACCTTCCTCAAACCAATATGACCACATATAAAACAATGATAATCAAATAAACATGAAATAATTATCTAAATAACATCATTCATATGATCATAAACAAATATTCAAACACACATTAAACAATTATTTGGGAAGAAGAAGGGTATCTCATCTTTATTAATCTTGAAAACAAGTACAAATATACCTTCTCTTCAAGTTGGGCACTTCACGAAACCTTCATCTCGTTCTGTTGCTTCTCTTCTCCAAGGAACTCAACCTCCAAGTTCTGCAACACAAGGGGAAAGCTTCTAGGGAAAAGGTGTGGGAAAAGAGAGTCTCAATTCCTCTAGAATAACAATGCAAATATTGAAGTCTCCTCTCATGGAAATTCTCCCTCTCTTATATAGTGTTATGAAGAGTTAGGGGCAAGGGTAGGATCAGTTACAATTGAAGGAGTCACTTACATAACCAACCAGGGCCACCTAAATTTCGAGAAACTTCTTTTTTTGAAATCTGCAGGATGAACACGTGCGTTGCAGAGACAATAGCCGTGTGTGCAGGAGGTACACATGAGTTGCAATGTAAATATTTTCATATTTATGGCACACTTGAGTATTATATGAACAAGTCACGTGCAACACGTGGGTTTCCCTAAGGAAACTTGCATGTACATAAAAAAAAATAACATTTTTAGGGTACTTTTGGGAATTTTCAGACTTTGATGTATTCTAGAAAGTTTTATCTAACTGAAATACCTTTCCAACAGTGTAGAGAAGATGTCAAATAGAGTTAGAGAACTCTAGATATGGGTCCTCCAATTTAGGTGTTTTTTCAGTGACTTTCATGAAGTGTCGTCATGGAAGTGTCGACATGTGACAGAATCATGGGAAAGTGGTCACAAGAAGAGATGTGTAATTTTGATCTATAATAGGGAGTGGTTCTATGAATGTAAAAATTACAATGGGAGAGATGTGTACTTGGGATATTATTCACCATCCAGTATCATTGGACGTGCTAGATTCAAGCTAAGACTAAAGGATGGAAGGATTAGAAGTGTTACGGAGAGAAATTTCCTATGGCTTGGGGGTACCACAACAGACAGTATGACACCAGAAATCAATCTTTCCCAATATGCAAGAGAAATAAGAAAATATAACACTAAGGGATATATAATCGTACCTTATTTTGGATGGTTGAAGTAGATCCCCGTTGATCTTTTCCAATGCAATTGCAATTATAATTTGCTCTCAACAAGAGAAAACAAAGAAAGCATGATATATATAAATGTGTTAGAACTAATTTAGCATATACAATCAACCATGTATAATCAAGTAAATACATCCATCATCCATGGATTCAATATTAATATTCAAATGCACATGAATTGGACAGGAAAACATTATTCTGTTAATAAATCAGAGATACAATAGTGACAAACTCTGTCGGCACTTTTGTGAACCGGAGAAACTGAGTCCTCCACCTGGGCCTCCACCACTTCAATACTCCATATCTTGATAGAAACCTCACAAAGAAAATGCAGGCTTGGGAAGAACACTATGTTATCCAAGGGACAAAGGGATGCAAACTCAAGTATAAGAAAAACTGAGGAAACAATGGACTATAGTTTCCTTACTCTTCAATTTCTCGTCCCTTCAATGTATCTAAGAGGCTCAATATATAGTGCTCCAAATGGGTAATGGAGGGTCGAATTCAAGAATTCTCAAGGCATATGGAAGGCTAAGAGACAAGATATCCGAACTCATGTGAGGAAAACTCCAAAAATATTTGTCATTTTTCACACATCCCGATGTACGTGGTTTTGAGTTCAAAAGCTTTGTATACACACGAGTATTGCTTTAAAAGTCACGTATAGGTATAAATAGACAATTTTTGGGGATAACGTTGGAACATAAAATTATAATATAAGTCCATGGGTTCCAAAGAGTCTGCAAAGGAATAGGGAAGGCCATAAATGTGTGATCCACCAAGTGTGGTAAAATAATCTGTAACAAATGCCCCCTGATGTGTGAGGTCAGAGGGGTAACATGATGGCCAAAATACATTATAAAATCCATCCCAGAAGTGGAGTAATGAAGACCCAGGTGGAAGAACTAGCCACTCATCAGTATAATACAATAATAAATATATGCATGTGACTAGAAATACATATAGCAGTCCCTGATACATAAGAGTACAATGGTCATTAATAGGCATGATATATAAAAGTGTCATGTGTGGTCATCACCACGTACAATATACAATGGATCAAGATCTCCATAAAGGATGAAGATATCTAATATACACTGGAATCACTGGAATCAATATCACAAGAGTTGAAATCCCATGAATATTGGCACGATTAAGGAAGTATCATATATGGAATTCCACCAAGCTGGAAAGTTTTCTACACAAACCTGCTATGAGTACATGTCTTACTATGTGAATAGATTTGTCGAGGTTGAACATAGTAGTCCATCGTCTGATTTTTGGTCATTGATGTACCGTTAACAGACGCAAGATAACCCACTGATAATGAAAATGGGAATCAAGGTATAGAGTGAAATCTAACAAGTGTGAATAGATGTGTTGAGGTTGAACACTTTAAAGAATTCATCGATTAGGGGACATTGATATATTCCCAAAACTATCGATGGTGAGAGAACCTACCACTGATGAATGTAAGTCTCAAGGCACTCAAATGACTCTAGACTCCTATTCCAGAATAAATGATCTGATGCTAATGGAATGGAATCCGCTGGAAGGATGGAATTAAGGCATCCCCCATCAACCAACATGAGGTACTCAGCAACATTGTATAATGTGGAAGAACTCAACAAACAAGATGTGCACAAAACAGTAACAGTTTCGAGAATGGTCGACATGCAAAGTCAAGATAACTGAGGAATGGACGACTCAGGATTCAACTTCCTTTGAACAAGAGCATAAGGTAAATTGTGACTAAAGGTAGGCAGCATGGACTTGATATGCAAACTGGTACATATTTGTGACATAGCAGGCATCAACAGAGGTTCCATGGGGACTAGAAGCATAACCAGTCGGTGGAGATAAACTAAGTGTAACAAGTATAGCTCTTAAAGTCAAACTAATAACCCAAACAATAGATGTGATATACAGTGCTCTGTTCGAAGGCGACATGACTCGAATGTTGCCAAAGAAAACATCTTTTCCCATTCGGATTTTTTTGGACTTTTTCAAATATTTTGAAAAGCTTGAAAAAGAATAAAAGTTCTTGATAGTACATAGCTAGGAGGAGATGAGTGTCAGGGACAGGAAAACTAGTTCCAAGCAGTGGAACATACCTATGCTCAATGCAAGGAAACATGTGTAGGATAACAACACTCGGGGGAAGGTTTGCTCTTGGTAAAGGGGTGATCAAGCTGCAAAGGATATGTAGAAGGCCCTACTTGGCTAGACATGAGACAAGCTCGGGCTATATGGCTTATAACTCGGAAGCAGGGAGCCAGCCTAAAACTCAATAAGGCAAGAAAAACTCATGAAATGCAATTACAACTTGATATATACAAGGGATTCCCTATGGGGAAAATCCAACGTAAAGTTCAAGAAGATTATGAATCTCTTGCTCAAGGACATGGCAGGACTAAAAAGAGAATCCCACAACCTAAAGGAGGCATCTCAGCATGGGTACCAAATGCATAAATGGATCTAACTAGGCCACCCATGTATAGGAAAGCTCTACCATTCACACAATACCACTTCTAACAGCAGCATGAAGTTTTCGTGATATCGTGGAATGGGTTCGTACTTAAGGTTAAGATGAAATGGTCATCAGGTCATGCAAAATGCAAGCGGATACAAAATGCTAACCTATATGTCAGTTTATACATTATACCTGTAATAAGCACGAACGGATCACAGTCTCGGTCAAAACGCACTCAAAACGGGTCCCTACAACACCATATTAATCCAAACGGTCCAAAAAATGGTCAAAATGGTTCAAAACTATAGAAAGTAGGTAAAAATTTCAAAAAAAATTCTATAAAATAGTGAAAAAATGATTTTTTCCATACCATTTGAAAATTTACCCACCATAGTGTTTTTTAGACCACAAACTTCAGAAGATGATTCTAGGAGCATATGTCTGTGAAATCACACACCGTCTGGTTCAGGTAGATCCTCATGCTCTTCTCTTCCATTTTCATGTTTTATTTTTAAATATGATGGTCAAGTTTTTAACTTGTGCCATCCCAAAGAGGGCGGTTTCAACCCACGCAGAAATCGGGTCTTTTCTGCATATAGGGCTAGGCATACGCAGAAAAAACCGTGATACCCATGTATATATGCAGTTGTTTTAGAAATAGTCGCGTATAGGGCCACAAACAGCAAATGCAAGGTCAAAAACTCATGAAACTTGGAAATTATTGTGTAGGATGGTTCTAGAGTGGAGAGAGAGTGAACATGGAGATGTTGAAGAGGCCATACAAGCTGATCTGATGGCTCAACAAGAATTGAGGGCTTGTGGGTTATACAAGTTTTGGCACCTTGGAAGCTTAAGGGAAAAACCAAGGCTACTCCAACTGCTAGTAGATTACTAAGATCCTAATTCAAAGACATTTCAGTTAGACGGGATGCCCCTGAGATTCAAGGTTGAGGATATTTATTTCATCACAGTATTGTCCTACAGAGGGGAAGTGGTAAACCTACAAGTTCATGGGCTAGTAGGCGATCTCACTGTAGATGAATACATTATTTTTTATTGCCTCCCGGATACTAAAAAGGTTGGGATTCAAATCCCGACAAACTCGATCCAAAACCTCGAGTTGAAGGTCATACTTTTGGAATTGGGAAGGATAGCGGGGTTGGCATCCCTCCACCAGGATTCAAGGCCATTGATGTTCTATGTGGTGGATTGTATGCATCCTCTATTTATGACTGGAGTACCTCACTGCTGAGCAACATGAAGCAGCAGCTCATAGACTGCAAGATGGGGTGGGTGAGGAACTTCGGCTATGGAAGCATCTTGAGTGCTTTCTCTTTTGAGGGTGTGTCGAGGCTAAGCCCAAGAGTTGAGATTGCCCCACATGGTGCATGGGATCCGGCTCATCTACATTGGGCAAATGTCATGTGGAGACTAGGAGGGGGGCAAGTGGCCAAACCCCAGCCACCAGATTTCTTTCTTTGGTGGCATAGGTAGATCATCGCCATAGATTACTATCCCTATGTAGGGATAGACTTTCGTGGAGATCCATACATTCCCATTGCACCAGGATATGCATATGGGGAGATAGGTAATGAATCCTGACTTGAACGTTTTTTGTTTAAATATAATTTTTTTTTTATATATGGAATCAAAAAGACATGTTTTTGGTGTGATGACATATAGTGATACTCTGTCATGTAAATGTAGATGTGGCACCACAACGGCCAGATGGTTTTCCTCATCATTGATGGAGGCAAAGAGGAGATGAGATCATGGGTGTGGATGCAGAGCGTATGCTCAAAATCATTCACATGAACTTTATTTGATTGACACATAGGGTTCCCATGGTGCAAGTCGAGGAATTTCCTGAGGCCATGTAGTGCCAAGTGGTTGGAGTACCATGGGGATGGGTTCATTTATTTCGTTGGCTAGCTAGAGCCGTAATGTGATACCATGATCAACACCCTCCTCCCCCACACGCCTAGAGGTTGGGGTGTATTTTTGTATGATCGTGTAGTATATTTTGGTGGGTCGGAAGCCCCATTTCTGTATATGACATTTATGTCTTATGACACCAAATTTTGGACATATATTTTAATGAAAAATACCTACGATAATCAGTTATTATTTTATTTACATGTGTAAATGTGTTTGTGAATGCTTTATGGTCTATGAAACAAATGTCAATCTAGTACATAGTTAGCATATGAATCAGCAACATGATTAAAATTTCTTGTAATATGGATGTATGTTATGTTCTCAAATTGTCATTCTAGCAACCTGACATGCAAGAATATCCATAAAAAATTTGGATCCCTAACATGATACAAACCATTAAGTTGTGAGACCACTAACTGTGAATCAAGACATACCTCAAGAGAGTGAATTCCATGTGAAATGACATCACGCAATAACTCAATAACGGCACTATACTCTACAACATTGTTCGATGAAGGCTGTAAACACACACCTCCTGAAGACAACACTTGACCCGTAGGAATAAATCACCCAAGAAGTCGAAGCTAAGAGTGGCGGCTAGCACCATCAGCAAACCGTACATGAACCAAAGACTCTGTCAACATCTTCCACAACAAACGGAAGCTAGTCAACAAAATTTATCACCACAAGTAGACCAAAACTAATTTATGCAAATGTACAATAATATACAACAAACCATCCTTGGATGAGAATCATGCATAGTATTTCTTAAGATAGATCCAATTTCTAGGCTCCGCTAAGGTTGTCCCTTCATAATCAACTAACTCATAGGCCCCTTTCTCTAATACACGCTTGACCATGTAAGGACCATGCTACATAGGGTTAAAATTTCCCTCCCCCAAGAGTTCCTTATCTTGATCCCATAAAAGAACCAAGTTGCCTTCACTAAACCTCCTAGGATGGACGGACTTAAAGTACTAGACCTTAATGTGATGCTTGTTAATCTCAAGAACCACTAAAGCATCTCAAGGTTGCTCATCAAGCTTCTCCAAGTGGACCAAACGCTCTTCCAAAATGGAATTCTATGGTAAAAGCTCCCCGACTAGATTCAAAGAAGGGATTTCACACTCAAATGGTAAGATCGACTCCACCCCATGCACAAGATGATAGGGAGAAAAACAGGTGGAATTCTTAATCGTGGTTTGATAAGCACACAAAGTAAGATATAACATGATATGCAAATTGGTATTGCTTTGTGCAATGGTTCATTGGAGAATTGACTTAAGTGACTTGTTCATTGCTTCAACCTGTCCATTTGCTTGAGGATAGTAAGAAGAGGAGTGCTTATACCCTAACTTCAAAGACAAATCTCCCATCATCTTATTCTGAAAGTGTCTGCCATGGTCAGTGACAAGCTCCCCTTGGGATTCCGAACTGGGTGATAATCTGGTTGAATACAAAATGCACGGTTGTCTCACTGTTGGATTTAATAGTGGGCATAGCCTTTTCCCATTTCATGAAATAGTCAACAGACACAATAATGTGATGGTTCCCCCCATCCAAAGCTAGGTTTAAATCCATAAAATCGATCCCCCACTTAGTGAAGGGACCGACGGTGATAATTAGATGCAAAGGGGCAGGATGTGAGCACATTTTCCGTGCAAACACCTAGCAAGGTTGGCACCGCTTAACCGCATTAACACAACCTTTAAACATGGACGGCCAAAAATATCCCACTCTTGAAATATTTTGATCTATAGAAAGCCCAAATAAATGACCACCACATGCCCCTCTATGGAAATCATTCAGCACCACATTAGCCTCTTCATGAGTTAAGTGGCGACGCAAAATGGAATCAACCCCACAATAGTACAAAGTGTTATCCACAATGAGTTAATTCTTCACTACATGACGTAGTCGTCAACGCTCATCTTGTGAGAGGTAAAAAGGAACCTTCAAGGTTTGCAAGTAGACAATAATGTTCTCATAACATGGGTCCATAGTCGAAATGAGAAAAATATGCTTATCAACGAAAGAGTCTTCATGAACCTCTCCCTCCTCTAAACTCAGAAAATTGGATATAAGCTCAGCAAAAATTAATGACTTCTTCGACTTCATTGAAACAAACTCGAGGTCAAATTCTTGCAATATCGCAATCCACTTATTGTACTTTGCCCCTATCATCCTTCTGGTGAGGATCACGAACTAAAATGGATTGATGTGAGCTACAATAAAAGTTTGGCAAAGAAGGATATAATGCCTCAAATGCTAAACTGCATGGACTATAGCCAAGGCCAACTTCTCCACATGGGTATAATGAAGCTCTGCATCAATAAGGTTTCGATTAAGATAGTAGATGACATGCTCGTGTAGCTCTTCATCCTTTTAAACCAATACCATACCAATCGTTTCTTGAGACACAGCCACATATATCAAAACTTCATGGCTATAGTGGGGTGGACTAAGCACGGGGGCTGATGCCAAGCCTCTCTTCAAAGCATCGAAAGACTCCTAGGCTCGCTCATCCCAGACAAACGGAGTGTCTTTCTTCAACAAACACATGAATCCTTTACTCAAATTGGAAAAATTGACCATGAATCTTCTCAAGAAGTTCACCATACCTTGCAAACATTGAATATGCCTAATGTTACGTGGGGGAGACAATTGAAGTATTTCCTCAACCTTCAAAGGATCAACCCTTATACCCTCCTTGGAAACAATGAACCCTAGTAAGCAACCAACCTTCACGCAAAAGATGCACTTATGAGGATTTAAACGAATTTGATAAAAACGACATCTTTCAAAAACCAAATGCAAATGATAAGGATGATGCACCCTCATACAAGAGTGAGCAACTAAGTCATCCAAATACACTTTAATAATATTTTTAATATCATGAAAGGAAAAGGTCATAGATCGTTGAAATGTTGCTCTGACGTTTTTAAGATCGAAGGGCAACTTCTGGTACGCAAACATACCCCAAGGACAAATGAAAGCAGTCTTGTGTTGGTCCTTAGGTTTAATCTAAATTTGATTATATCCATAAAGGAGAAAACTTCATTCCCCACACACTCATCCAAAATCTGATCAATAAATGGTGTGGGGAAGTTATCCTTAGGACAGGCATGATTCAAATCTCTAAAATCAGTCAATACACAGATCATTCCCTGCTTCGTATCCACTGGAATAGGGTTTGACACCCACTCCATCAAGCGAACGGGATAAATGAAGCCAAATTTGAGAAACTTCTTTATCTCGGCCTTAATAATGAGTGTTTTCCTAGGATTCATTACACGTAAATGTTGTCGAATAGGTTTAGCATCTAGATAGGTTTTTATTTTGTGTTCGACAATGCAAGGGTAAATTCCTGGCATTTCATCATACAACCAAGTGAACACATCTCCAAATTCTTTAAAAATCTCGGTGTACTCTTTAACCTCATCGAGGGAACAATCTGCCTCAATGTACACGTTTTCAATCTTGCTAGGAACACAAGAAATATTGATAGGTACAGTTGGTGACAAGTTAGCCATGTTCCCTTCGGAATACTTTCTAGAAGAGCCTAATGGGACCATAAGCCTATCAATTTTCTCACTAAATATCTCCTTAAAGTAATCACACTCAATATCATCAATCTTAGGGAGAAAATAAGATCTATGATGCAACTCTCCCCAAGGTTGTTCTAACCCAGACATAGCCTTGAGAATAGCCTCCTCTAATGGAAAGATGTCATCAAGGAAGTCATGTGAGTGAGATGATGCCACTGCCCAAGAAGGTAGTGCATAAGGGTCCTCCTCCTCCATCCATGAAGAGGAAGGACTAGACTCTACAACCAAATCAATATTAGCTTGATAATCCACCATAGCTGTAGAAAATGGCATCTCCTTCTCAGCAAGCATAAAATATTCACCCGAAGTACTCGGAGAAGGAAGAGTCCAAGGGTCCTCCATATGCGAAGTGCGAAAAGGAATTGAACTCAATGATGTCGAAGACTTACCAAGACTAGAACCAATCATAATAACGATTGTGGCACAACTAAAGGTTCCCATCAAGGAAGGATATATGCCCACCCCAACATTCTCAGTTGTCGACTGAGAATGATTGATAACTGGGATCGAAGCTCTCAACGATGCTTTCGAACTAGAATTATCAAAGGATCTATGATCGATCATCACAATCTTACCATCCAAAGGAAAAAAAACAACCCGAAAGAGTGACGATGTGACCTCTTGCATGTTGTAAATCCAGTTCCTACCCAGTAAAATATTATATTCAAGAGGCACATCAACCACCTTGATCGCAATGTTCTTCCCTCCCAATTGGACCTCGAGGGAAGGAAGAATGTTGTGCAGCTGAAATGATCTTCGGTCAAATGTAGTTGACATGGTTCCTAAGACTTAGACAATGTAGGAGAACCCAACCCCTTCCAACATGACAAAGACATCACGAAAGCCACAGCGCCTTCATCAATCATTGTGCGCTTAATGGTGTTGTTTAAACACTCTACATGAACCAAAAGGGACACATAGTAAGGCAAGCAAGGATGGACTCCATGAGTTTCAAATTTGATCACCGAAGGATAGCTTCCATCAGCCACCCTAAGAGCAGACAACAAGGCTCTCCTTTGCATAGGACAAGTCTAAAGAACTTCTAAAGTAGACATCGCACAAGGAGTCTGGCCCAAATCCTCGACGATAGAATAGTTCTAGGAGGCTCGGCCATTAGGATTGTGCCCTGAACACTTTAAGACGCCCTTAGGAATGCAAGGTGGAGCTTCAGGCTTATCACTACGTTTTTCAATATGCAAAGGGCTCTTAGGTGGACCAGATTCTTTCACTAGGTCAGGATGTGACATACCATAATCCTTAGAATATGTCACAACATTTTCAAAAAACATCATTACAATGCAACCATGGCCACTAACGATGTTCGGCGGGTTTGTAGTCCTACCAAAATAACTACTAGGATCCACAGTCCTTGAGTTCATATTCTGGTTTTGTGGTAAAGGGATTACCAACACAGTTGGTCTCTGTGCGATGAAATTCGAGGCATCTTCTATCCAAGGGAACAAGTGAGTGAGGTGATCATCCCCACAAATCTTACAAGGAAATTTAACCTTACGCTTAGGTTTCTTGTCCCCCCCAACATTATTGTTGTTCTTGTCATTATTATCATTTTCATTCATATTCCCACCCTTTCGATTATTTTTACCTTTCTTTTTATTCCGTCCAGGTTGTTGGTTACCTTTCTGGTTTGACGATAGTACTGAAATTAAATCCATCATTTGGGTAGGATGAGATGAATTCATATCTTGTGCCAACACAGGCTGGTTAATAGAAAAACTATTCATTTGGTTTGTAACCGAGCTTACAGGCTTAGCACTTGCAGAGCCAACAATGCCATCGGCATGTGGCCCAAGCTTAAACTTAGGGTCAAAATTGGATCTAGGTGTGTTCGGTATGATCTCATACAAGAGCCCAGACTGAGCATAAATCAAATCCAACTGTTGAGCTCTAAATATAGCTTGTTCCTCATTCTGCACTTTGGATGTAGAAACATCCTTCGCTATGTAAGTCAATAAAGACTTGAGGAACCATTCCAACAAGAATTCCGATGGTATAAAGGCCTTGATCAATCTATTCCATCTACGCCACTCTTGAATGTGACCAAAAATATGGGTGTCTTTGTCTTGTTGAAATGTCGAAAAGGGTTCAGTACCGACATCGTAACGCATGGGTAACTGAAAGTGATTTAGGAAGGTCATAGCCAGGTCATTAAATGATGTATAAGTCCCCCTAGGAACTTTATATACCACTTCACCGCAAGACCCATGAGGGTGCATTGAAATAGCATTAAACAAACCAAATCGTGATTCAAGGAGTTCGAAGAGCACCAAAGGTGGAATGTTGTGACGTGCTCACCAAGATCATCACCATCTTTAACTTCGAACTTTGGAATTTCTGAAGGAAGCTTGGTGGGAACGACCGGCCATGCTGGGTCATGAGACACAATATCATTTGTTAATCTCGACAAGTTAAGTAGATTTAACGTTGCAAGGAAAGGGAGCCTAGGCTGATCCATTTGGTTCCATGCTCCTTGATAGGGCTGATTCACATAGGTTTGATTTCTATAGACACCATGGCCTTGGCCAGTGGGATAGTAACCTCCTCCCATTTGACCCATATAGGGCTGTGTGTTATAGTTTGGAGTACCTTGATGCTAGGGTGCTATGAAGCCATAGTTAGGAGACTGATAAGCAGGTTGATACCTAGACCCACAAGGTGTATAAGTTTGTCCATAAGACGCTCCATAGGATGGTCCATAAGATGGTCCATAAGAATCTCCATAAGATGGCCCATAAGATGATCCATAAAATGGCACATACCCGGGTGACACATAGGGAGGCACATAGCCTTGTGACACTACAGTGTGAGTAGATGCGGGACGAACATGACTAACGATAGAACTCAGGACTGAAGTACCATGAGAATTAGGTGGAGGATGTGTTGTCAAAAATATATTTGAAGGAACGAGTGTTGAAGACGATGGAATATGGGAAGGGATGTAATTTGTGCCCCCAATATTCACATGTCTAGGATCAGTCCCACAAATGGGAATACTGACACTAGGCCTAGGACGCATGTTTGAAGGTACTCCCACCATAGGGATGGAAGGTGCAATATGACCACTACCAAATATCTCTGCATTGAAATGAATGTAAGTGCCCCCAAGTGGAACACTAGGATCAACACCTGATCTGGTATTAAGATTCGGACCAGTCTCTGGAAGGTCTAGCATGCCATACCTAACAGTGCTAGTGCTAGTGAGTGCATGGTAAGTCTCACCGCTCCTATTATGTGACAAATACCGGTGGTCTGTAGTTATGTAGTCTAGAAATTGTGGTAAATATTATTGTGACTTCCCAGCCACATGGTGGTCAGACCCTACTGGAGTCCCATATGTTCTAGAAGGCTCAACCTCCCACATGTGAGGTGAAGAAGTGCGGTGCTCTGACATCTCAGACTCATGGTGACTCATGGTGAGATCTGTGTGTGAATCAAAGTGAGTATTAGTCCACCTGGACTATCTAGCTTACTCTCCCAAAGGAGGAGGAGATGTAGAAGGAGAAAGTCCATCTAAACAACGAGAACGGTGTAATGCCGCACCCGGATCCACAATGACTCAACAAAAATAAAAGACTCAATCTAACTACACAACCCTAAGCAATATAGCGCACACAGAGCACACTCCTAAGAAACTCTATAGCCAAAATACAAGCAAACCAAGGGGAGGATATGTGAGCTCATGAATGCAGCAGGTATGCCTCACCTGGGAGAGGCTTGAGACTCCCATACACTACAAGTGGATGTTTGTAACCAATTATAGTGTCCCTCAAATTCAATGCGTAAAGTGACTGTGTTGTCCAACCCCTACTTGGCCAAGACACCTATAGAATAACCTCTGCAAGTACCCCCTGCAATACCTAGGTAAGGAAACTAAGGTCACCCTAATATAATCAATGCTAAGGTGGACAATCGCAGGCAAGATCGACCGTATGGGTAGGGTAAGAAATCCTGAATCTTGAAAGCACCAACTGGTACCTCAAAAGCTCCCAGATACAAATACGATCCTATACATATCTTTGGCGCTCACAAAAAGTGACCAGGGGTCATCCCAATCACAAAAGTGCACGCTACCTCATGCTTGACTCTTGTGTAAGAGGATATTCCTTAGAAACACTAATTATACCAAGGATTTCTCACTTTCACCTGGACAGACACCTACTTGTTTGTGTTTAGTAGTCTTGGAGAATTGACTCACAATGAACTATTCCAAGACTCTAAATCCTAATCTTGTTGGTGAAACCTATAAAAGAAAATTGTGTAGTTCATTTTAATTTAGCGTTGATTTTAATGGTTGTAATTACTCAAAAGGAAATGGTCGTGCAACTAATGATTTTGTGACTCAGCAGTGAAATAAATATGCACACCTAACAAACAATTCCAAGTGCAATTTTGTCAATTGAAAAACATGGTATGCCACTACATGAGAATGCAAGCTTTCCTTCAAATGAGAATGCAATCATTCCTAAATGAACACATAACTATAATTCAATAAGCAAAACCTAATGCAAGTACCATGCGAGTGCAAAAATGCAAGAATGCATAAGTATGCAAAAGCAAAATATTTTTTTGTATTTTTTGAAATAAATGAGATATAAAGCAATAACATACCCTACAACTCTTAGAACGTACAAACACTCACAAAAGAATCCAATCAAGGCATCAAGATAAAATACACCTAATGCACTAATCCCAAAACAAAAAGGAAGAAAAGAATGATAAGAAAAAAACCTAATTAAAAATAAATCAAAAGGGGTGTCTGGTCAGAAATAGAGGGTGTATATAGACACCAACAGTACCCAAGAAGACTCAGCAATCATCAAAACTCACCCAACGACGCTCAATCTCCCAAACAAACCTCAAAACAAAAGCATACACGACTGTATGCAGTAAACCAGCGTACATACGCGGGAATTCAAGACAAAACCACGTGTATATGCGACTATAATGCAAATACTTGTGTACATGAAGAAAAAAAAGGGAAAAATGATAATCCAAGGTCAAATTACTTCTACAGGACACTACTGGGCAAACATACCTCCAGACCCAACACAGAAACAGAGAAATAAAGAGCAATTCAAGCACATTGTATACCAAAACCCCAAAGAAAAACAACCAGGAACCTCCCCAGCAAAGTCGCCAATTCTGTTCCGGACAGAAAATTACCATTAGAGGAAATTTGAGGTCTAAAATGGGCCTCCTAAGGAAAATAATAAAATAATAGTTAAAATAAAAGAATAATAATTAAAATAATAAAATAATAGTTATTAATTTTGGAGGAAGAATGAAAAAAACAACTTTTGTGTTCATATTTTTTACATATCTCCCTATTTTTTAACTCAAATTCTGAGTGGGAGAGCTTATTGGATGCAAAATTTAATTCCACATCCAACGAGTACCCACACTGCATACTTTTGATGGACCCCGCTACCCCAAAAACAAGGAATTCCTGAAAAAAAGTGATGATGACATCATCATCATGTTTTTTCAGGTATTCCTTGTTTTTGGGGTAGCAGGGTCCCATCATCACATTTTTTCAGGTATTCCTTGTTTTTGGGGTATCGGGGTCCATCAAAAGTATGCAGTGTGGGTACTCGTTGGATGCGAAATTAAATTCTGCATCCAATGAGCTCTCCCACTTAAAATTTGAGTAAAAACATAGGGAGATATGTCAAAAATGCGAACAAAAAAAGTAGTTTTCTTTTATGACAAATATGTCAATTCAACCATTATGGTTAACTCATTTTATTGAAATTCTATTGGTTCTTGAATTCCAAATCACAAAATTTATTGTTGGCGCGTTTTCTTATAAGGCCCATTTTAGACCCCAAATTTCCTCTAATGTATGGCTTGGGGGTACCATAACAGACAATATGACACCAGAAATCAATCTTTCCCAATATGCAAGAACAAAACTCAAATCTAACACTAAGCGATATAGAATCGTACCTTTTTCTGAATGATTGAAGTAGATCCTCGTTGAGCTTTTCCAATGAAATTGCAATTATAATTTGCTCTCAACAACAGCAAACAAAGAAAGCATGATATATATAAATGTGTTAGAAATACTCTAGCATATATAATCAACCATGTATAAGCAATTAAATACATCCATGGATTCAATATTCATATTCAAATGCACATAAATCGGACAGGAAAAGACATTTCTATTAATAAATCAAAGATACAATAGTGACAAACTTTGTCGACACTTCTACAAACCGGAAAAACCGAGTCCTCCACCTAGGCCTCCACCAATTCAATCCTCGATATCTCGATAGCAATCTCACAAAGCAAAGGCAGCTTAGGAAAAACACTATGTTCTCTAAGGGACAAAGGGATGCAGACTCAAGTATAAGCAAAACTGAGGCAACAATGGACTATAGTTTCCTTACTCTTCAATTTCTCCTCCCTTCAATGTATCCAACAGGATCAATATATAGTGCTCCAAAGAGG
Source organism: Pseudotsuga menziesii (assembly GCA_001517045.1). Taxonomy (NCBI): domain Eukaryota; kingdom Viridiplantae; phylum Streptophyta; class Pinopsida; order Pinales; family Pinaceae; genus Pseudotsuga; species Pseudotsuga menziesii. The sequence continues at coordinate 134,249 of LPNX010980999.1, read as the reverse complement.
TAATGGAGGGTCGAATCCGAGCGTTCTCAAGGCATATGGAAGACCAAGAGACAATAAATTTGGACTCATATGAGGAAAAATCCAAAAATATTTTTCATTTTGCACACATCCCAATGTACGCGGGTTTGAGGTTGAAAGTTGCGTATACACATGATTATTACTTCAAATGTTGTGTATAGGTATAAACAGGCAATTTTTCAGGATAATCTTGGAACATCAAAGTATAATATAAGTCCATGGGGTCCAAAGAGTCTGCAGAGGGACAAGGAAGGCCATAAATGTGTGATCCACCAGGTGTGGTAAAATCATCTATAACAAGAAGTCTACGTGGAGTGCTACACATTCTGAATCTAGCAAGAAACTTTATATATGTCAGAAAGATGGGTGTTGTAGGTGTAAATACTGTGTGTGGAGATGGTACGGTTGAAAAATGGTCCATGGATCAATCGTATTGATGAGGGGAATTCAATATGGAACTCTGTACAAACTATTGGGAAGAACCATCATTGATAAATGTAACAGATCTATTGTGCTTGAGGAAAGAGGTAAAGATGATAGAACCCTGACTACATTAGGAGGAAAGACAATGCTATGGCATCAAATATTGGGGCATATCAGAGAAAAGGGACTTCGAGAATTACAAGGTAAAGGTATGGTTGAAGGTATGACTGATTTCACTCTGGATTTTGATCTATGTAAACATTGCATATATGGAAAACAAATCGAGTAATATTTGCATCTGGTGCTACAAGAGAAAAAGAATTCTAGAATTAATACATAGTCATGTGTTTGGACCTGTTCTTGTTACATCATTAGGAAAATATGTATATTATGTTTCATTTATATATGATTTCTCAAGGAACACATGGGTCTATTTCCTTCGAAAGAAATCTGAAGTATTTGCTAAGTTTAAAGAATGTAAGGCTCTTGTAGAAAATCAATCAAAAAATAAAATAAAGGTGTTGAGGACAGATAATGGTGGTGAGTTATGCAGGAATGAATTCAAGGACTTATGTAAGAAGTGTGGTATAGCAAGGCAAAAGAATACTCCATGCACACCTCAACGAAATGGAGTTGTTGAGAGGATGAATAGGACGTTGATGGAAAAGGCAAGGAGAAGCTAAGAAGTGTTGGGGTAGGACAAGAATTCTGGGCAGAAGCAATGGAGACATCATGTTACTTGGTAAATCGATCACCCACATTAGCATTGATTGATAAAAATACACAAGAGGTATGGACTAGTAATAAACCCTCTATTAATCATCTAAAAATTTTTTTTTGTGATGCTTATGTACATGTCCCAAAGGAGAAAATGAGCAAGTTGGATAACAAAGCTGAGAAGTGTATCTTTATTGGCTATAAAGATGGTATGAAAAGTTATAAGCTTCGGAATCATGTAACTAAGAGATGTTATGTTTATAAAGGTCAAACAAATCCCCATACATGAAGTGAATCCAATGGAAAAGGAACTAGAGAAAATAAGGTTTGATTTAGAAGGTGAAGAATCTAACTCAACAGAAGAAGCTGAATCAGAAGAAGAAGAATGCCATACCCCAGTTTTGAGGAGATCATATCGAGAAAGAAGGAAACCAAAAAGGTATTCCCCTCCTGATTTTCACTCTCATTTTGCTTTGTCTATTACTGATGATGATCCTAGAAATGTGAAGGAATTTGTTGATTCAGATGATAGTGATATCTGGAAAAAGGCCATGGTTGAATAAATGGATGCCTTGGACAAAAATGAAGCTTGGAATCTAGTCCAATTACCACCTGGAAGAAAAGTCATTGGGAGAAAATGGCTAGTTAAAAATAATAAGTTGAATGTAGAAGGTAAAGTGGAGAAGTACAAAGCCTGGTTGGTAGCAAAGGGGTATTCTCAGATAGAGGGAAATGATTTTGGTGAAATATTTTCTCCAGTTGCAAAATTAACTTCTATTGGATTTCTTCTTTGTTAGTTTTTCAACTTTAAGCTAGCATTATTAGGATCTTTAACTGAGAGAATAACAAGTATAGCAATCAAACACAAGAGACAATGAACACAGTGTTTTTCCTTGGAGAAACCATAAATGGAGAAAACCCCGCAACTTCCTCAGAGATAGAATCAGCACCAAAATAGTAAAAACCCAAAACAGTAAGTGACCTCCCGACAGCAATAATCTTCTTCTTGTCTAGCCCCAGTGTCTTCTCCTTCCTCAACTATGCGCTACACTTGAGTGTGTATGAGTTGTATGATAAATAGAGACTCCAGTTATCTATTTATACTAATCCCAACATGACTAAAACCCTACCAGGGTCGACCTCTACTAGGAGAGTCTAATAACCCTAGTGCCCCGGAACTGCGGAGACTTTAACCCTTAGACAATCGGAGGGTTACCCACAATGACTTGACATGACTTGTTTACATTATTGATCCTCCCTATCGGAACATTGGGGCATGAGAACATGACTCAATTACATTATAGATACATCCCGAAATAAACATCGGGTTACAATATATAAGATACATAGATGAATACATTCTGAAGTTACAAATACATCAACACTTGCCCTTAACTAGGAAGGTATTATTTTGACACAATTTTCAGTACCGGTCTTCTTCTCTGTATCAGCTAGATCATCTCGTCATCTACATCTCAAGTCTGTTGAGTCTTCAAGTCATCTTCATCTTCGAATTTGTATCATCTCTCGATCTAGATCATCATGGGACATCATCACTAGATCTGGATCATCACTGGGCATCATTACTGGATCTAGATCATCACTCGATCTGGATCATCACTACTGGATCATCATCACTGGATCTGGATCATCACTCAATCTGGATCATCACTCGCAATCATCACTAGATCTGGAACATCACGGGTGTTATCTCATGATTCTTCTCATCACAGGAAGTTCTACAGAGCCAGCCCTTTTTCATGTTGGTTGTAGGCCTAGCCTCCATGTAGGTCTTCTTCAGCGCTTATATCTGACACTAAGTCAGAATGGCCTGCCCAGCACTTACATCTGACCTACTCGTCAGAAAGGCACGCCCAGCACTCACATCTGATCATGTAGGAACCAATCCTATAATCATATCAGAAAGGCCCAGCACTCACATTCACCAACATGATAAGAAATCAAACTACTAACATATTTGAAAAGCCTCAGCACTTACAACCACCAATATGATAGGAACCCAAACTACTATCATCTGTGGAAAGGCACGGCACTCACATCCACCAGCATGGTAGGAACTCAAACTAGTGCCATGTGTGGAAAGGCACAGCACTTACAATCACCAGCATGGTAGGAACTCAAACTACTACCATCTGTGAAAAGGCATAGCACTTACAATCACCAGCATGATAGGAACTCAAACTATTATCATCTATGAAAAGGCTCAGCACTTACAACCACCAGCATGATAGGAGCCCAAACTACTATCATCTGTGGAAAGGCCACTACACTTACATCTGATCATGTGGGAACACATCCCTTAGTCACATCAAAATGGCTCTCAGTCCTAGACTGAGGATTCCTAGTACCTCACCAAGTAGCTCCATTCAAATAATGGTGGTAGCCCTTATATCTAACACCAAGTCAGAATGGACAACACTCACATCTGACATGGGAGGAACCTAATCCTTTAGCCATGACAGAATGGCTTAGCCCTTACATCTGATCAAGTGGGAACAAATCCCTCTATCACATCAGAATGGCCATGCACTCATATCTGATCATGTGAGAGAGCATCTCACAGTCATATCAAAATGGCCCTCAATCCTAGACTAAGTTTTCCTAGTACCTCACCAGGAAACTCCATTCAAAGAATGGAAATATCCCTTATATCTGATCATGTAGGAACCAATCCTACAGTCATATCAGAATGGCTCAACACTCATATCTGACATGGAAGAAACCAATCCTCTCACCATGATAGAATGGCTCAGCCCTTACATCTGACCATGAAAGGAACCAATCCTCTCACCATGTTAGAATGGCTATGGAACTCATCACTTTCCCTTGGAGGAAACCTCAATATGGAGAACACCAAGCTTCTCCTTGAAGTACTCGAACTTCATCCTAGCCAATGGCTTTGTCAATACATCAGCTATATGTTCCTCCGTCGCAACATATTGGAGCTTCACTACTCCCCTCTGCACCATATCCCTGATATAGTGATACTTGATCTCGATATGCTTTGACTTGTCATGGAACACTGGATTCTCTGACAACTTCATGCAACTCTAGTTGTCATAATGTATACAAGTAGCATCCAACTGGATATCAAATAAATCAGACAGTAGTTTCCGCAGCCATACTACCTCACAACTAGTTGAACAAGCTGCGACATACTTTGCTTTAGTTGTACTCAGTGCCACACAGGATTGCTTCCTGCTAAACCAAGAGATCACACCTGATCCCATACTGAAGCAACATCCTGAAGTGCTCTTCCTATCGATGGAACTGCCTACCCAATTTGAATCAACATAACGCTCCAGGTTAATATTCTAATTCGCATCATACTTGATCCCATAATCAACTGTACCCTTCAGGTACCTCAGAATATGCTTTGCAGCAATCAAATGAACATGTCTCGGATCTGTCAAGAACTGGCTCAAGTTGTTCATAGCAAAGCAAATATTTGGTCTCGTGTTCGTCAGGTACTGTTCAATGACCCAATCATCTGATGATACATCATAGCATCAATCGACTCTGATGAAGCATCGTTCAATTGCTTCATGTTCGATGCCATAGGTGTGGCCATAGTCTTGTAGTCCATTATCCCAAACCTCTTCGAGATCTCTACTGCATACTTCCCTTTTCCAAGGAAGATTCCTTCTGTACTCTGCCACACCTCCATACCTAGAAAGTAATGCATCATACCCAAGTCCTTCATCTCGAACTCAGCAGCAAGCTTCTCTTCGTATCAACAATCAACCCATCCGTACCTGTCACAAATAGATCATCTACATATAGTAGAAGCATCACTGGGTTGCCATCTTCAACCTTGTAGTAAAGGTTGGAATTTGCTTTACTCTTGGTAAAGGCCAAATTGGATAGAAAGCTGTCAATTCTGTCGTACCAGGTCCTGGATACCTGTTTCAAACCGTACAGGGCTTTCTTCAATATGCATACATGAGACTCTCTATTATGTGTCTCAAAACTGAGTGGTTGTTCTACATACACTTCCTCTTCTACTACACCATTCAAGAAGGTAGTCTTGACATCCATCTGGTGTATCTTCCATTTCAACACTGCAGCTAAAGCAAGTACTGATCTGATGGAAGTGTATCTGGCTACATGTGCAAATGTTTCTTCATAGTCTATTCCTTCTTTCTGAGTGAAACCCCGAGCCACAAATCTTTCCTTATACTTTTCAATGCTACTGTCTGCAGCATGCTTGATCTTGTAGATCCATTTGGAAGTTACAATTGAATTCCCTTCTGGTCTTGGGACAACATCCCAAACATCATTCTTCATGATCGATTGGTATTCTTCGATCATAGAATCCTTCCATTCTTTCTGTTCTACCGCTTCTTCATAACTGGAAGGTTCTTTATCAATGAAATCACATAGTAGAGCTACATACCCGGAGTAGGATCTGGTCCTCTTTCTTTCTCTATGATTCTCTTTTGGAGCCCCATATCTTTCCGCACCTTGGATAAGTTCTTGTACCTAAGCAGGTTTCCTCTTATGAGGATTCTTCTCCAAAGGTGGATCTACATGTCTTTGTGGTTCTTCAAATTCTCGATCTTCTTCTTGAGCTTCTTCATTCATGGTTGTATCATGAATTCTGGGTGCTTATGCTTCTTCAGGTTCTTCAACAGGTATCTTTCTGGATTTGTTGTAAGTTGTGTCTTCATCAAATGCCACATCCCTACTGATGTCAATCTTCTTGTATCCTGGGAAATAGACTCTGTAAGCCTTCGAGCTTTCAGAGTATCCCACGAATATACCCTTATTTCCTGAAGGATCTAATTTTTTCCTTTTCTCCTTTGGGATGTGTATGTACACAGGACAGCCGAATATTCTGAGATGGCTGACTTCTGGTTTCTTTCCAGTGAAGACTTCTTCAGGAGTCTTGTTCTTGATTACTGTAGAAGGAGCAAGTCGACATAAGTCGACTTGAACGAAGACCGAATTAGTCGATCAGCCGACTAAGTCGAGAGACCGACTACGTCGGTCGGCTGAGTAAACACAGTAGTTAGTCTGTTAACTAATAGTCGTGTCGGTTCGGTGAACCGACAGGTAGTTATGATTGTAACTGTTTGTAACATGTATATTAGGCTGTTGAGCCACTCAAGAACGTAGTTCAGTTCTTGGCTTTGTATGATCTATTGAGAATAATATAATCTGTTCATCCTATCTGTTCTTGTCTCTTGTCTCTGTGTATATTTCTGTATATTTTTATGTATTATTGGTAACCTTATGTGATCTGTGAGATTACAACATTGGTTCCGTTGCCGGGACATGAACCCGGGTCTCTCGGGTGAGAGCCGAGTATCCTAACCAACTAGACTACAACGGACTAAAGAATGCACCTGCAGTCTTTTCCAGAATAGTTGTAAAAACTTTCCAAGAGTACATCTATAAAACTATGGCAGTCTACTTCGACGACTAGACCATATATTCCACCCTAAAAGATCACTGCACATGGCTCCGACTTATGTTGGAAAGATGTCGGCAGATTCAACTATC
>LPNX010980999.1:0-127248 GCA_001517045.1 Pseudotsuga menziesii | reverse complement strand
GTATAGAAGCAGTACCAGAAGAACTGGAGGAAATTGCTCAGTTCCTAGAAACAGGTCAGGCACCAGAAGGTCTGAACACTAAAAAGAAGCAAATCCTAGATATGAAGGCTGCCCCCTACAGCCTCATCAACAGATTCCTATACAAAATAGGGTTAGACGATGTTCTTAGAAGGTGTGTACTTGCCCATGAACGAGAGCAAATCATGCACGAAGCACACTACGGACCAGCAGGAGGACACTTTCAGGAAGACACAACTGCTAAGAAAATTCAACAGTCTGGATTATGGTGGCCAATGCTTCATAAAGATTGTAAAACCTTTGTTAGTCGATGTGACAGATGCCAACGACTTGGTCGACCACTGCCGAGTACAGAAATTCCCTTGATCTCTGTAAACCCTAGTCTTACATTTGAAATCTGGGCTATAGACTTCATAGGACCATTCCCTGTCCCAGCCCGACGATCAGGTGCAAGGTATATTATCATTGCAGTCGAATATGTTACTAAATGGGCAGAAGCAGAACCTGTTGAGACCTGTTCAAGTGAAGTAGCTGCTAAGTTCATTTATGAAAATATTATTACTCGATTTGGATGTCCACTCACTCTGATCAGCGACCAAGGATCACACTTTGTTAACAAAACTATCAAAAATCTAACCGACAAGTTTCACATCGACCACCGACGTAGTACAGCATACCACCCTCAGTCGAATGGTGCAATTGAAGCTTTCAATAAAACACTGACCAAAGGACTGACTAAAATATGCAATGCTGACAAAGATGACTGGGATGAGAAGATTCCTGCAGTTTTATGGGCATACAGGACAGCCTACAAACGGTCGACTGATCAAACCCCATTTCGACTGGTATATGGACAAGAAGCAGTCGTACCTCTGCACTTCAGAAAACAGGCACCTATCATTGCACAGATACTACATGTCGACGTCGAACAGGCCAGGAAAGATCGGCTACTTCAACTTAATAAATTGGAAGAACATAGACTTATGGCCATCCAGCACCAAGAAATACAAAAACAGCAGCAGAAAGCTTGGCACGACCGTAATATCAGAAACAAAAATCTTTCAGTCGGTGACCTTGCCCTACTGTATAATAGTCGAGTTAAAGGCAAGCCTAAGAAACTTCACACAGAATGGATGGGCCCGTACATGGTCGAAGAAATACATCCCAATGGGTCGGTCCGACTAAAAACATTACAGGGCCTGGTATTTCGGAAGCTTGTTAATGGAGCCCGACTTAAACGGTACAGGACCTAAAAAAAAAAAAAAAAAAACCGTCTTAACTGACACCAACAACCTATAAAAAGATATAAAATTCCAAAAATCAAAAACCGTACACTCCGAAACCACCATCATGACAGCCACTCACCCATTCGACAACCGACTTCAATTCCATCGACCATCTCCATCGACCGACCATGTCGACCGTTCTCACCACCGACACCGACTGCCGACCTGGAGCGTCCCATCCCGCATTAATGGCCTCGAGCCCCGCCCCAGATTCACGAAATTGCACTCGAGTGTTGCAGTTGGCCTGTCAAGTCCACCATTAATTCACCCAGTTCGACACTCCACCCCACCCGCGCCTATAAATAATGGACATCCCACAGTTCATTTACCACACCACGCACCTACTAAGCATTCGAACTCCCAGTCGACTGAAATTTGTGAACCCTGTAACAATTCCGACCAGTCTGTTCAGTCAGAAACCATGGCACCCAAACGCACCAGAGCTTCGGCTAAGGCTCAAGAACTTCAGGCAGCAGACTCACCCCTACTCCAGCGACTAAAGCGAATCCAAAACGCCAAAGTCCAGGAGGGTCCGTTTCAAAAGCTATGGACGGATATTCAAGAATGGGCGTTTGAAGACCGACGAATGACCCCGGAGGCTGAGAAAGTTAGGCATAGCACCATATATGCCTATGCAAATGCACCTCTCATGGCCAGCTTCACTGGTACAAAGGAAGCCGCGGTCAAATTCATTATCAGTCGTTACCACAACGGCAGATTTTACTTTGACCGACCAGTCGACATCAATGGAGATGTTATCTCCCGGCTTACTGGTTTATCAAACCAAGGTGACCCGGTCCCCATTGGGATCAAGGAAGGGCTAGTCGAACACTTCACAGGTTCGACATCAGGCAAGAACTCCAAGGGTCTGATGATCAGTCAGATCGAGGCACGAACACCACAGATTGTGGCAAAAATCATCGCCATTACTCTCACCTTGGCTGGTCGCAGCAGTGACCTCAAGCTGGAAATGCTGGACGCCGTCGACAAAATTACAACCGACGGACGCATCTTCAGATGGGCAGACTACCTCGCAGACTTGTTCAAAACCATATGTGAGCGCTGTCAGGAAACAGGAGGTATTATCAAATTCCCCTCCTTAATTATTTGGATTGCTATGTATTATATCTTTCCGGAAGGCAGTCCCATCTTCCAAGAGCCGACTAGGTTTGAGATGCACAGGTTCAAACCCTTTTCCCAAAAAGGAACTGTGCATGAACTCAACCAAGGCAAGGTATTTCTGGAAAACTGGTTCCAGCAGCTTAAGCTGCGCACGACAAGGTGGAGGGTGCCCCAGAACATCCGACGACACCTCCCAGCCGACTCACACATCCAGCTGGAGCTTGACCATACATCATTATGGTCATCAAACACTCAGGATTCAAATGCCAGGGACCTCGACTACTATCCCACAGTCGAGCAGATATTTCGGGAGCTGTCGAGGCAGACAAAAACCAAAATTCAAATCCCGGAGGCTGCAAAACCGTTCGACTTCTCTATAGTCGAACCCCTGACCGACCAGGAGAAGGAGGAATATTACGAGCTGCACCTGTATATCAGCACTTTTGTGACGCAGGATACTCCGACTGGCACTCCTGGTCGGGTGCACTTAATAGTAAAGCATCCGACTGCACCAGTAGTGGACCCTCCGACCGAGCAACACCAGACACCACCACCAACACAACAACCAGTACAACAAACAGCTCCCCCGGCTACTCAGAAGGTCAACCCCGCTCAGACCCCGATAGGAGAAGTCGAGGAAGACAACCCTGAATATGCTGTGTCATGGAGCATTCTCAAGAAACTGGTGAAGGAGATAGCCATTTCCAGAAGGAACATTAAGCTGCAGAAACGTCAGCAGGGCAAAGGTAAGCGTAAGCTTGTCCTTGCTGACTCCACCGACGACGACGACGAACTGGCAGCTTCAGCACTCGATATTGTCGAGGATGCCCGAGCAAATAAGGTAACTGTTGAAACCCAGTTTCAACGTTTTGTTGACGCAGGAGCACCGGAAGGTCGGCCAAAGAAGGCCAAAACAACACCACTGTCCGAAGATGTGGTCGACCTGGTGACAACTCCTCCCCGTCCATCTCCGACTAAAATAGTCGAGGAGCAAGCACCAGTGCAGCAGGCCGCCATGTCCCCCGAAGACTTTGCAAGAGTTATCCCTGAGGCACTCAGAGCCAGGGCAAGCTCGGACCAGGAGCTTAGATCCTTCTTTGCAACACTGCCTGCCCTGTTCAAATCAGCGCAGACAATCAAGACAACAACTCCCCTCAAAGCAAGCGAAAAGACATACGCACACCAAACAACAGTATTTACAAGGGTACATGACGGTGGCGACATTGCGGGACATGAACAGACCTTCACAGACTACCAACTCCCACCGGAAGAAGACGTTATATCTTCCGACCAAAGTCCCCAACACCATTCTCCATCACCACCAGGATCAGGAAACCCTCCCTCCCCACCCCCACCACCCCCACCACCATCATCTCCACCACCTCCACCACCGCCTGATTCACAGCCGAGACCACCATCATCATCACAGCCGGAGGTGGACATACCACCTCCCCAAACACAAAAACCCCCGACCACTGAACCAACCCCTCCAACACACACCCCCTCGACCTCTGATCCACCTTCCACTTCTGCAGGTCCTCCCGACAAACCAACAGAGCAAGCAAAGGAGACCACAGAACCTCTTCCTAGACCTGATCAGCTAAGGATTAGCTTACGGGATGCAAGCTCATTGACCGACTCAGAGGTCGGCCACTTACTTAACACCCTAGCCAAAGAGTCGAAGAGGAGGACGACCCGACTAAGGAAACAGCTCAAGGATAAGGAGACAGAAGAAGTCGAGTTCCTCGACAAATGCAGGTCTCTTGTACAGACTGTTACCCCAAGACCTGTCGAAGCTGCTACCGACTGACCGCTGGAAAGAGCATATCAGCTGTTTGAAGGTTTGGTGTCGACCATACAGACCCACCTCCAAGAGACTAAGGCCGGGCAAAAAGAAGAAACTGCCCGACTGCTCCTGACTCAGCACACAGCATTCTCGGAGGCTCACAAACTGCTACAAGACCACATGGAGGAATCCATTGTAACTGAGGAAGTACTCCGAGATTGGCCTACTCATTATGGGCAGGTCTATACTCAGACGCGGCAGACCAGACAAGGCATTCAGGCCTTGGAAAGAAGGAAGTCGGCTGAGACAGAACTGAGGCAGACAGTCGAGGAACAAATAGTGATGGAAAACACTAAGCTGCAGCAGTTGGAACGTGAGGCACACCAGTGGGTTCAGCAAGCCCTTCCCAACTTGGAGAAATTCGACAACATCTGTCCGCAGATGAAGAGACTCCTTGAGACTGCGGAAGAACACAATCAGCTGATGGGCCCCAACATGGAAAATATTGCAGAAATGCCCATGGCAGAGAAGATGTTGGTACTCTCAAATCTTACTACTCTGACTATCGACATTCAGAAAGCTTTGCAGACCTGGACATACTTTCAACATCAGCTTGCCATCACAGCACCAGCAATAGTCGAAGTCTGTGTGCAGAAGAGACCAACTATTCGCCTGCACAGCCCACCTCAGTAGCAGTCTCCCTTTGCAATCTATTTTTGTACTTCTAATCTATTTTTTTACCTCCCTTTTTCTTCGGGACGAAGAAATGTTTTGTTTGTGGGGGAGATGTAGAAGGAGCAAGTCGACATAAGTCGACTTGAACGAAGACCGACTTAGTCGATCAGCCGACTAAGTCGAGAGACCGACTACGTCGGTCGGCTGAGTAAACACAGTAGTTAGTCTGTTAACTAATAGTCGTGTCGGTTCGGTGAACCGACAGGTAGTTATGATTGTAACTGTTTGTAACCTGTATATTAGGCTGTTGAGCCACTCAAGAACGTAGTTCAGTTTTTAGCTTTGTATGATCTATTGAGAATAATATAATCTGTTCATCCTATCTGTTCTTGTCTCTTGTCTCTGTGTATATTTCTGTATATTTTTATGTATTATTGGTAACCTTATGTGATCTGTGAGATTACAACAATTACTTTATGTGGTGTATGGTTATGTACATACACTGCTGTTCTAGCAGCTTCAGCCCAAATATGCATAGGAATATCTTGATCATGAGGCATTGCTCTTGTAGCTTCCATGATAGTTCTATTCTTCCTTTCTGCAACCCCATTCTGTTGTGGATTATAAGGATTGGACAACTCCTTCTTAATCCCTGAGTCTTTGCATAGCCTCTTGAATTCATTTGAAGTGAATTCTCTGCCATTGTCTGATCGAAAAGGCTTGATCTTCTTTTCAGTATGGTTCTCGATCAAGGCTTTGAATTCCTTGAATTTGTTGAATACTTTGTCTTTGTTCTTCATGAAGTAAACCCATGTCTTCCTAGAAAAATCATCAATAAAAGAAACATAATATGCATACCCTCTTAGTGAGTTTGATGACATAGGAACGCATACATTTTAGTGGATGATTTCCAAGATTCCTTTTGCTTTTCTTTCACTACTTGGAAATATCTTCTTTGTATTCTTCCCTTTCGCACATCCTTTGCAGACCCCATCATGTTTTGCTTGGATTTCTGGAAGACCTTCAACAGCTTTGCTTGCAATAGGTAGTGCTCTGTAATGCACATGTGCAAGCCTTCTATTCCAAAGTTCGTTTGGCTCTATTATGTCATGGACCAATGCTTGTTCTGGATGGCCCTTCAATTTGTACAATCCTCCTTCTTGTTCTCCAATCACTACCTCATCATTGATAATCTTTCCTCTAGGCCACATAATGACTTGACCATCTATGAATGCAACCCTCATTCCTTTTGCATCCAATGCTGATATGGAAAGAAGGTTCTTCTTGAGTCCTGGTACAAATAATACTTCCTTCATTGTTAGAGACTTACCCGAGTCTAGTTTATAGGAAGATTCCCCACTACCTTTTATTGGATATTGGTAGTCATCTCCTAGTTTCACCTTGTGAGGTGATTCATGTTCTGACAGTCTTACAAAGGATTCCTTGAATCCAGTCATATGTTTGGAAGCCCCACTGTCTATAAGCCAATCATCACTACCATGAGTAATGTTACCTGTGAGAGCGGAAATCAAAACATATTCATCCTCGCTTAAAGAATCTTCACTTTCATATCTGGTTCTTTTCTTGGATGGTTCATCATCCTCTGCAGCATGAACATGATGTCTTCTTTTGTTCCTCTTCTTCTTATGAGAGTGGACCTTGTTCTTAGGACAGTCTTTTGCAAAGTGTCCTCTTTCATCACATGCATAACACCTCAATCTAGATAGGTCCTTTCTATTGTTATCCTTAGAATAAGAGTTCTTACCTTTGGAGTAATGAGGATTTCTTCTTCCCTTCTTGGAGTGAACTGTGAGGGCTTGATCTTCACTTCCCATATCCTCTTCTCGGGCTGCTATCCGAGATTCTTATTGAAATAATTCTTCCCATAGTCTGTTGAAATTGACTAACTTCTTTCTTGCACAGATTCCTTGGATGAATGAATCCCATGACCTAGGAATTCCATTCAGTGTTTTCATCACAATCTCTGCATTCTCCACTTCTTCATCTGCAGCTTCTAATTGTTTCTTGATCTGAGAAACCCTTATGAATTAGGACTAGATAGTCTCTACATTCTGAATCTTCACATTCTTCAGTTGATTCCTCAGAGTCATCTTCCGTTTTATGTTCTTCCCTTCAAACAACTTTGTTAGGGCATCAAACATAGCTTTAGGTGTCTTGAGAGAGGACACCTTAGGTATAAGGTAATCCTTGATAGAATTAGCAATGATCCTCTTTTCCATAACCATATTCTTCTTATGTAAGGCCTTTGCCTCATCTCCCTCTGGAAATGGAACCTCCTCATGGATGTAGGAGTCTAACTCATTCTCTTCTAGGACCAGGGAGATCCTATACTTCCAGGCTCGGAAGTTGTCAGCTCCCTCAAGCTTTTCATCAAGCTTGGTATGGTGAGACATCTTAAACTGAGAACCTCAAATGGAAATACAAAAGATTTAGATCTTACCGGGTCAAGATGTCAGTTTTGGATTTGGACCTGAAATCCCACAGTACTAGAACAGGAGCAAATTAGGGTTTTGCTTTTCTGGAGATCTATCCACCCAAATGCTTTGAAATTTGTCACTAACTTCAATTTTGGGGAGGAGATCAATCCAGGCTTAGGCTCACTGAAAAATTCCTCTTCTGTGAAAATTCCTAATTTTCGGTAGCAGTGACAGGTCCAAAACTAAAAAACCTCAGAATTGGATTCTGCTTCGACAGAAAGATGCGCCCTAAGGAGGAGAGTTATTCCACCTTAACTTTGCTGAAAATCTGTGGAGGAAGATCCACAAACTAGGAAGCCCTAGTTCCCGTAGCTGCATAGTGTCTTCTTCTCAGGTTAGCTCTGATTCCATGTTAGTTTTTCAACTTTAAGCTAGCATTATTAGGACCTTTAACTGAGAGAATAACAAGTACAACAATCAAACACAAGAGACACCGAACACAGTATTTTTCCTCGGGGAAACCATAAATGGAGAAAACCTTGCAACTTCCTTAGAGATAGAATCAGTACCAAAATAGTAAAAGCCCAAAACAGTAAGTGACCTCCCAACAGCAGTAATCTTCTTCTTGTCTAGCCCCAGTGTCTTCTCCTTCCTCAACTATGCGCTACACTTGAGTGTGTATGAGTTGTATGATAAATAGAGACTTTAGTTCTCTATTTATACTAATCCCGACATGACTAAAACCCTACCAGGGCCGACCTCTACTAGGAGAGTCTAATAACCCTAGTGCCCCGGAACTGCGGGGACTTTAACCCTTAGACAATCGAAGGGTTAACCACAATGACTTGACATGACTTGTTTGCATTATTGATCCTCCCGATCGAAACATCAGGGCATGACAACATGACTCAATTACATTATAGATACATCTCGAAATAAACATCGGGTTACAATATATAAGATACATAGATAAATACATTCCAAAGTTACAAATACATCAACATTGTTTCTATTGTTGCTTTTGATCTTGAAGTAGAGTAGATGGATGTGAAGACATTGTTCTTACATGGGGATATGGGAGAAGAAATATACATGAAACAACGAGAAGGGTTCATAGTAAAGGAAAAGAAAGAGCTAGTATGTAAACTAAAAAAGTCCCTTTATGGTCTAAAGCAATGTTCAAGGATGTGGTACCCAAATTTAGACACATACATACTTAGATTGGGATTTGTGAGGCCCGCAAAGCTAAGCACTGTGTATACTCCAAACAGGTTGGCGATCACTTCATTAACATAGTATTGTATGTTGATGGCATGTTGTTGATTGGAAACAACAAAGATGTTATAAAGGAGATGAAGTCTCAATTGTCCTACAAATTTGATATGAAATATCTCAGTGTTGCAAACTTCATCTTGGGAATGGAGATAAGAAGAGATCGTGTAAACAAGGTGATCAGTTTAAATCAAAGAATATATGTTAAGATGGTACTACAGAGATTTAACATGTAGGAAATTAATTTGGTCAAGGTTCCTATTCCTGTAGGTGTAAAGTTATCTGTAGAGCAGTGTCCCAAGACACAAGAAGAAGAAGAAGACATGTCACGAGTTCCATATGACATTGCAGTTTGTAGTTTGATGTATGCAATGGTATGTACCAGACCATACATTTCTTATGTAGTGGGATTTTTGTACTGTAACACCCCAGTTTTGACCCCATTTTCATTTAAATAAATGATGTAAATAATCATGGTGTGGAGCTAGGAAAAATACCCACCATCGATTTACTATTTATGTTTCGGCAAGTAAGGTTGGGAAGATGGTATTTTGTGCTAGCTGACACATTATTACTTTGGACATCATGTTAAATTTGTAGTTTTAATTAAAAACCTATAGCCAGCTATGTCAACGCAACCAAATGAGATGGGGGCATGATTTTCCTACGGATAAGTGGGGGAATTGGAAGAGTGGGAAGAAATTTGAATTGGGCAGAGTACCACTTGGGGAAAAATGTTTTTTAAATTTTCTTGGGCAAGAAAACACCAAAAATGACTACCTTTCCCTCGCGCTTGACCATTTCACCTTCCCCTCACAATTTTGACTGTGGGTAACATTTTTGGATCCCAATTCTGCATTCACGCAGCAGCCAACAAGCAAAAACAATTCTAAGATTCTGAACCCTTCACGATTTTTATCCTGTCAGATGATCTGAATCATTCACATTTTTTTTTCCTGTGTAGATTTGTTTCTTTCACAATTTCTCTTGTCTACTAGTTTTTCCCTAAATACGATTTCCCAAAATCAACTTTGTGTGTTTGATTTGAAGAACCAACAACTGTTTTCATTTTGGTATTTTTGCAGCAGTCGGTCTGGCACCGGCAATGCTCAGAAATTTGTAAATTACTGTGTGCATGTGTAATTCCTTGGCTTCTGCTTACTCTTGATAATCCCAGGACTGAGATCACTGTGTGTGCATCCTCGTTTGGCATCTGAACTGATTTGGGGAATGGAAATGGATTCTGGACTTGCTTGATAAACCTAGTGTATGAAGCCACCTCACTGACCAATCTAGAAGGCTATTTTTCTTCCTTGCATACTCTGAATAGCATTGGAAGGGAGGGCATGGCCTAAGGGACTATGTAGCAGAGAAGGGAATTCTTCCTTGTGTTGGGTGTGCAATTGGTTAGAAGTCAGGCTAGATCTAGTGTGGGTGTTCATAGCTCTAGGGTTGAGCTCACCATCTTAGCACTCAGCCTTTCTACCTCCTTGGCATCCTGATAAGACCAACTAGAAGGATGGCTTGGCTAGTAGCCTGATAAACCCATCTGTTGGTTTGGTTGTGTCTCATGTGAATTTGGCTAAGTGTAAACCACTGCATGTGTAAGTTTGATAAACCCAACTATGTTGTCTTGACTGAGTTTCATTATATCCTTGGCTATGGGGAAAGTCTGCTAATGTTCCTTATTCCTTGGGGAAATCATGCCCAGCTCGTGGGTGGAAGTTTTTTTGAGAGATTAAAGAGAACCCTGGCCTATGGTTGGGTGGAACGTTGCAGCGACATAGCTGGTTGGGGGACAAGCTTCTCCAAAGACAAGTATTCTTGTTTATTTAATTTCTGCAACTGTATTTGCTTATGAATTATTATGAAATTATCATGAACATGTTGAATGCATGAATGTGTTGAATGAATGATTTGCTCCCACTATATATATCATGTACATTTCATTATGCATTTGTGTATTTATATGTTTTATATAAAATGCATTATTATATTATGTTCATGGGGCTTAGATTGCCCAGGTTGATAGTTGTTTTCGTTTCCTCTCCATCGAGCAAGGGTTGGGGACGTGACAGTGTGGTATCAGAGCATTGGTTGCAGTATTAGACCTCAATGGGCCAAGTTGAATAGCTGACAGAGGCAGGATCAGCCTAAGTGATTCAGCAGGAAGAAGCTCACAACAGCATATAGAGAAAAATCTTCAAATTTTTCTAAGTATTGGAGAAAACCTTTCTTTGTGTGACAGCTGAGAAACCTGAAGGGAGCCGCAATGATGGCTATGACTGTCTCTCTTTGCTGACAAAGTGGGTGATTTTTGTCATCTAAGCCACAGTGGCAGCAGAAAATAAAAGAGTGAGTCATTGTAGTGGTTGGGTCGCCTGGAAGGACCTGACGAACATCGGGTGAATCGAGCTGACGGGCATCGGGTGAGACGAGCTGACGAAAAAAAATTCTGGAAATTTTTCTAAGTGTGAAAAACTATTCCCTAACAGATCAAAAGGCTGAAGTGGGCCAACCATAGCAGGTGGTTTCCCAAGAGTTGAGCCTCAATGACANGCTTCGAGCCGCAACGGTGGAAGGAAGCTAGGGCTCGAGCCGCAATGGCGGGTAGAAAACAATTTTTTCACCACTGAAGATGAAGGAAAAAAATTTCTAAGTGTTGACCTGGTGGTGGCAGGAAAAGAAAGTTTTGAGCCGCAACGGCGGTAGGTAAAAGAAGATCGAAGTCGTAGTTGTGGGTCGGAGTTGCGGAAAGAGCCGCTACGGTGGATGGAAGTTGGGGAAAGAGCCGCTACGGTAGATGGAAGATAAATTTTCGAGCCACCAAAGCAGCAGATGGAAGATGAATTTCTGGCCGCAACAACAGCGAAAGGAAGAAGAAGATGGAGCCACTACACGGCAGCGGATGGAAGATGATGAAGGAGCCGACAGCGGCGGATGAGAAAGAAAGAATAGAGCTGCTACGATGGAGGAAAATGAGGATTGAGCCGCTGTAGTGGGTGAAAGTCTAAAACTTTTCCAATGGAGCGGGTGAAAATTTTGAAAATTTTTTCGAAACAGAGAAATTCAGTAGGGTTTTTCAGTGAGATTTGCAGGGTCAGAAAGATGGGAAATGGAAGCCTGTTTATGCACCATATTGCGTGAAATTGATGTATTTACAAACAAACAAAAATGATGGCGCTACCCTTGACCTGCCTTGCAGTGGCAGAAGCCACAAGGGGGTGAGCCCCCTTGACACTCGTCGTCCCCTTGAGACAATCGTTCTTGTGAAAGAAAATTCTATGTTTTGGGAAAAGATGTCAATGTATGATTTTTTTCAAGTGAAGGTAAGTAATGTATGATTCATGTGAATGTTATGCAGCTAACAATAGTGTTATTAACAGTTTTTGCAGAATTATAGTCGTCTTCAAAAGAAGCATTCTGAATAGTGCAGTTTGGTAAAATAAGTTGTGGTTCAGCCATGAGAACCCATGACGGATATGATGCACGGAATTCCTATGATCATGCGCAAGACGCTATAAGGGAAAATTTTTGAGATGGAAATGGTGATATAGAATCAAATGGAAGGAGATTTCAGAGTACTCCTCCAGACATTGCAGCCACCATGAGAAGCCTGATTAAATCCCAGAAAGAGCAGCATCAGTTGAATGCTGCTATGTTGCATAGTTTAACAAACTTGTAAAGGAAGATGGACTCTGGGCATGGAACAATAAAACCAGGATGTAGTAGAAGCAGTACCAGAAGAAGAAAAAGAAGGACATCTAGTGGGTCATCTGACTCAGAAGAATCCACTGGGGATTCAAGCTCTTCTTCTCACAAGAGCAAGAGAAAAATACGTTATAGGTGACAATTCACATGATGAATTCAAGAAGGCTAAGCCTCCTACGTTTGATGGTGAGGTAAAGACTGGACAAGAAGCTTAATCTTGTCTTCTTGGGATAAAGAAGTATTTCTAAGTTTAGGATTGTTCAAGAAACATGAAGGCAATATTTTCCATATTCAATCTAAATGGAAGGGCATCCATTTGGTGGGAGCACCTCAGACAAGTAAAAAGGATTAGTGAAAGAAGGCTTAAGTGGAAACATTTCAAGAAGTATTTCAAGCAGAAATACCTCTCTGACGGGTATTATGATGACAAGATTAAGGAGTCCCATGATCTTAGATTGGGACAGTGAACCATGGAAGAGTATGCCAACAAGTTCTTGGAATTGTTGAGGTATGACAGGTACATCAGGGATGAAAAGGTAGATATCTTACATTTTCTGAGTGGATTGCCTCAGTCTTACAAAGACTGAATTGAATTCTATGAGCCAAGAACTCTAGAAGAGGCCATAAGAAAAGCTAAGTATTGCTATGAGAAAATCTTGATTGTTACAACAAGAATTTTGTGTGCTTGGATGAAGAAGACAACCTAAGGGTTGTGAAAGGCCTTCCTAAGGTGATCTCTGGAAGGAAGTCTTCAACAATGCAGCTGAAGAAGTTCTACAGGAAAATTTGCAGAGTGTATGCAACTAGTGTTTTGGAGGTAGCAGTTAATGATACTCCTAGGTTGGATGGTTGTCATGTGGTACAGGGACTCAAACTTGTTAGAGTTGATGATGCAGCTGCAAGAGTTGTCTAAAAATAAGTATGTTAGGTCCAGTGTGTCCCAATGAGGAGCACCAGTTTGGTTACATGCAGTTGAGCAAGGTCACTGCAAGGAAAAAGTATCATTTGCTTAGGATTGATGACCTCCTTGATCAAGTATTAGGATCAAAGGTATTCTCCAAGATTGACTTAGGATATGGTGACCATCAAGTGAGAGTCAAGGGTGAAATGTTCATAGGACGACCTTCAAAGCAAGGTATGTATCTTATGATGCCTCATAAATAATGTTTCAGTAAGTATCTAAATAGTTTTTTTTTCTCCTTAATAGCATTCTTATTTTTTCTGAGAATGAGGAAGAACATGTAAAACATTTGAGGCTGACTTTGAAATTATTCAGGAAACATAAGTTGTATGCAGGTTTGAGCAGATGTGACTTCTATGAAGATAGAATTCATTATCTGGGTCACATCATTTAAAATAGAGGAATATCCGGAAACCCCAAAAAGTTTGAGGACATGATGAGTTGACCTGCTCCAAGAAAGTTAACAAGTGTAAAATCTATTGTGGGACTCGTAGGGTATTGCAGAAGTTCACTAAGGAAGGTTTTGTAGGTAAAAGTGGATTCTATGCATAGGTTGTGGAAGCCTACATGTGAATTTGTGGTTCCATGAGGGAATGTCTCTTATATCTATGGGCATACATATGACGAATCCCTGAAGACTCAGGTAAAATGACTTGAGCAGAGCAGTATGGTTGTGGCCAATGAAACCAAGGCAGGAAGATGCCATGTGTCATGAGAAGGGTCTCATGACTGAAAATAGGTTTTGAAACTTCATATTGCAATCTCTTATGATGGTTTTGAATCATTCTCACCATGGATATGCTTGTCTTGCATTGCCTGATGTATGAAGTTTCCTGTTGCTAATTGTGACTATTTGGATGATTTAAAATTGTGTTAAGATGACATGTTGTATGTGGATGTCCAGGTTTTGGGACAGCATGCGTAAGTAAAGGATAAGTACTCCCACTTGCAAAAGCCGAACAATATGAGGATGGCCTCATGGATTGCAAAAATATGATCTTCTGCAGGGAGCAGAATTGTGAACTCTGATTTTTATTTTGACTATCAATGTTATTGATTGTTTGATATTGGAAAATCCTATATGCATGATATAGATTTAAAAATATATGATTAAATTTTATGATGACATCTCATGTAAACTGCATGCTTGTATGTGACACAGGTGAGATGATGAAAGTACACCTTTGGAGTACATAGATTCCCGAAAGGATGTGTATGGGATATAGAGATCCTCAGAAGGATGTACTGGGTGTACATGGTTCCTCGAAAGGATGTACGGGATTTACATAGCTTCTCGAAGGGATGTATTTGTAATAGGTTTGGAAACCTATGATTATCATTATTTTTATGATGACATCTCATATAAACTGCATGCGTGTATGTAATGCAGGTGAGATGATGAAAATATGTAATGGATGTACATGGTTCCTCAGAAGGATGTACGGGGGTACGGGGTGTACATAGCTTCTCGGAGGGATGTGTTTGGAATAGGTTTGATAACCTATGATTGCAATTATTTTTATGATGAAATCTCATGTAAACTGCATGCTTGTATGTAATGCAAGTGAGATGATGAAAATATGTACTGGATGTACATGGTTCCTCGGAAGGATGTACGAGGTGTACATAAATTCTCTGAGGGATGTGTTTGGAATAGGTTCGATATGAAATCTCATGTAAACTGCATGCTTGTATGTAATGCAAGTGAGATGATGAAAATATGTATTGGATGTACATGGTTCCTCGGAAGGATGTACGAGGTGTACATAACTTATCGGAGGGATGTGTTTGGAATAGGTTCGATAACCTATGATTGCAATTACTTTTATAATGACATCTGATGTAAAATACATGTATATATGTAACACAGGTGAGACAATGAAAACAGATACAGGAAGTACATGGCTCCTTTGGAAGTATGTACTTGGGTACATAGCTTCTCCCCCCTACCATCCAGGCACCGGTATGCATCAATGGGGACGCCTAGGGTGTAATCCATCTGGTTAGACTTCTTTCCACGCACATTCATGCCATAAGGGGACTGTCACAAGAGTGGGGGATCCATGAAGAGAATAACCCCTAGGTATTATGATGTCTGGAAAGGAAGCACCTGAGCATTGGTAAGCACTTGGAGGAGGTGCTAGGCCCTTAAGATAGAGTTGTTATTGTGCACCCAGGAAGGTGTTAGGATCTAAAGCAGGGCAGATCAGATCTCAGTTGAGAGATGCTATACAGATAAGTATTAGATTACTTGGAAAATATTGATTGACTTTCTGTAATTACACATGTGCATAATGATTCAGCTAAGATTTTTGAAAATCTTGTTAACAAATAAATCATGCGAAAATGAATCTTACATGTGAATTAATCTGTTATGGTACTTAGAAAAGAAGCACCTTAATAGTGGTGAGCACTAGAGGAGGTGTAGACTCTTGAACAAGATTGCTATTGAAGCACCCGAAGAGGTGTTGGGCTTAAGAATGGAGCTGTTAGACCTCGAGTGAGAGGTATTTGCAAGTGATCTGAAGCTTGTAGAAATTTGGCTACCTTTTAATGCACACCCTGGAAATCACTAGAAGGGTGGGTATGCTCGAGGGACTATATTGTAGAGAAGAGGTACCATCCTTGTGTGAAGTGGGAAGGTTTGTTGGTGCCATGAAGCCAAGACGGATACCTGTGGAACCCAAGAAGATACTTATGCAGATAAGTATTTCGTTCACTTGACAACTTCTTGTCAATTTTATGTCAATATACATGTGCATGTGATCCATCCATAATTTTTGGGAAAATATTATGAATACTAACATGTTAATTGACTCATTGCTTGGGGCTTGAGCATAGGTATTTCTAGTTTCCAAAGATATCAGGAATGTTCCAAACTGAGGAGAAGGATTCTCCAGGACCAGGAAAAAGATCATGTGGTGTGCACTGATGCACATAAGCAAAGACTTGGAAAAGTTCCAAATCATGCCAATGGATAGATAAAGGTGCAAAGGAAGCATTGCGGTCCCAAAAAGGGATATGTGGGAGCTGAAGGATGCCATGTGAGTGGTACATCTATTTTTTTCAAAATTGTAAAGAACTGAGAACAGTGCTATTGAAGGGGGAGGGGGATGTAACACCCCGATTTTGACCCTGTTTGCATTTAAATAAATGATGTAAATAATCATGGTGTGGAGCTAGGAAAAATCCCCACCATCGATTTATTATTTATGTTTCAGTGATTAAGGTTGGGACGATGGTATTTTGTGCTAGCCGACACATTATTATTTTGGACATCATGTTAAATTTTTAATTTTAATTAAAAACCTACAGCCAGCTATGTCAACGCGGAATTGGAAGAGTGGGAAGTGTTAGCACTGGAATTGAGCCAAAGGTTGCAGAAGGCCCGCTCCCAAGTAATAGAAGAACCACTTTCTAAGAGATAACTGGCCTTCTACTCTTCCGAGAGGGATCTCTCACCAAATATTAACAATGCCAGACAGTGTACAACTGAAAATATAAATTGTTTGTGAAATTGGTTGAAACAAGACAAAACCATTGGGCGATGGAGTCAAGAAGTGTAACAGAAATGAACAGAACTTATACAGATGATTTCAACACAAAGGCAAGACAACCATTCAATCACATTCAAATTATAATTGTCTCGTGGAAAAGAAGAACATGAACAGACCGTCAAACATAGCATTGGAGAATGAATTATGTATTAACTTTAGAATAAAGATTTGGTGAATATCTAAAACAACAGATGGAGCATAGCATGTATGAATTCCAAACTGTTATACACTTATTTCAAACATGAAAGAAAACATAGTGGGAGAGATAAACTGGAAAAAACATTCACATGATAAAGGAAGCAACAGACTGTAATACAAACAACACATGAATCCCTGTGTAAAACATCGACCTTGGCTCTGCAACTTTATTAAAATACTCTTGAAAGCATACACTGCAAAATTACATCGGTTCCAACCCTTTCTCCCTCTTCAGGAGGTATATTTATACTATTTTGGACTTTCCCAATCCAAGGTTTGGGAATCAAAACTTGTTACAATTGAAAAACAACTTCCAACAAACTCTTAGGTGACACATCGGACACGATTTACATAAAAACGAAAAAAGTGAAATATGGATTGCAGGAAAAAAGATGCACAAGAGTCTTCTACACTTCCATCCAGCGAGTGACAGTTGTACAAAGTTCCGAGAGAGGTGACCATTGGAAAGGGCGTGCACACAGAGAAAACTTCCTACGTACTATCATTGCCACTTCTATGGATGAGTTTTGAGTTTGTCCGACCCATATTGCTGAATGGATCTCCATAGGTCAGGACCAAGCAGAGTCACAACTGCCATGTCGAATGCTTGCGCTTTGAGCTCCATCGTTTTCGGGTACGAAGTCTCAGGGACTTCGACGCATGTGGCTTTAAAATCAAACAACAATTCAAATTCACTGTCCAGCTTATCAAAAATGATCTTTCCTGACAATGATTGTTGCATGTCTCTAAACTTGATGTTGTCTAATCGGAAATGAATCGGATGCTCCCGATACTGTTTTTGGGACAATAAAAGACCCTTCTCTTCCCAGAAGAAAGGGATCCCTATGCCTACTAGTGGTTTGAATAGTTGGATAACCTCCTTGACTTTGTGCTCAATAACATCTATTTTAACTTGTACAGTCTCCAACATCCCGTGCTTAGCAATTACCTTTCTAGCCCTGGAGACAACAGCAACCCTATTTTGGATACCGTACCGATTGGCCAAATCGTCTGACAAGGAGCTTAGGAAATCAACAGCATTTTCCGTTGTTGCCACAGGTCTCTTCTGCACTTCCCCTAATACCGTTAAGACCTTTTTCTTGGCCTCTATCATAGGATTTTCCTAGTCTTCAATGAAATCTATATAAGGTTGAAACTTGTCAGCCTCTATAATTATCTAATCCTAGATCAAATGTCTAGCACCTTGCAAGGAAAATTTACCAACCACTTGTTGGCTTAACTTGAAATTTTGTTGAATCAGTCCTTGGCATTTCTCTTCCATATTTTCCTTTTCTTGTCTATATTCACCTTTTTCCCTTTCTAGTTCCTCGATCTGCTGCTTTAACTTAACAAGCTCTGTATCTTTCAGGCCTGTCTAGGACATTGCTCTAGAAAGAGAACTGGTGTCTATCTCTCCAGCTACACCTACGAACTAAATTGCACTCTCAGCACTCCTTCACTTTTCTTCAAAAGTTCGATGTCTGCTCCCCACTGCCTTTCCTTTTCTTCAAGCTTTAGCAGCTTGGCTTTGCAGTTGGTAAGCTCAACATTCAATGTCTCTTTCTCTTTTTCAAATCAGCCAATTCTTCTATCTGGGCGAGCTGGGTAGCAAGGATTTTCAACTTCCTTTTTAGTGTCTGGATCTCTTTCTCCTTATCATCGAGCAATTTCTGAGCCAAAAATCCCTTATGTGTTGGTCCCTCTATTTGTATTGCATCATTTTACAAATTTTTGATTTGGGCCTTGAGGGCTTTGTTCTCCTTTTACCTTTCTCAAAAGATTCAAATTCTTTGTTTTACTTTCCTCTAGCTTGGACATCTGTATGGTAGCCTTAAGCAATCTGGCATTCAAGATATCCCCAGTCTCTTTGTTGAGGTGTATTATGTCAGTAGTGGGAACCTTTGAGAGGTTCACAGTAACCTCTGACACCTTATTTCCCATTGCCAAGGCTAAGCTAAGGGCGTCAGTGGCATGATCCCTTACAGTTTTTAATGCCACATTTGGTTAAGGAAACTGCATTTCCTCACCATATAGCTCTGTCATATCTTTGAAATTTTTATCAGCCCTTTCTCAGTAAGAGCCTAGCAAGTCTTCTTTGGATGCATGCCTGTTTGGAGTCTGCGCATCAAATACATATTCTTGGATTTGTAATTTGGCTGCCTGGGGATCTTCTTGTTTCTATTTTTTCTCCATATTCTTCTTCTTCATCTATCCCTTTGTATTTCCCTTTTTAACCTGCACTAATTGTTGCCCCTGTTCTATTTTCTGTCTTTTGGGCATGCTGGTCGTGTCCACCTCTTCAGTATCCATAGGCTCCAAACCCCCTCTTTTCACTGAAATCACTAAATAGCTGACCAATGATGACACATCCCTAGCTATTGCAACTATTTTATCCAATTCTCTTTGGGGAGAATCTATTCCTGGCAGGTGTGAGCCAGTGCTTCATTCTATGTTGGTGTCCATCGGGGCAAGATTAGGGAAATCATCCCAGTTTGCTACTTCCCTAAGTCCGAGTATTTCAATGTGTTCAAAAGGCTTGCACTTGTGATCCTTTCTCCTTTTGGAAATTATTTGATGAAGGTCATAGTTTATCGCTTGTTCCAGAGAAAACCCCATGCCCCTGAGCAAGTTGGTAACCAGTGGCAAAGCAGCTTTGCTCCTGACTACGTATGGTCCCACTTCACAGGGGAAAATCAAATTTGAACTCTTTTTATAGCTCAAGAAGTGCTCTTCCTCAATAGTGAATCTTTTTCGGATCAATTCCAGGGAGAACACCCTGGCAGTTAGAAAAGCTGGCAGAATGTAGGGTTGATGCACAAAGCGATACAATCTTATGTTCATTCTTAATTTTGTCAGGAACCAGTCCCCTATCTTCTTTCTATTTTAAAACCATAGCATTTGCCTCATCTCAGAAAACACCCTAGGTAACCTTTCTTGAAAGAAAAGGTCGTATACTTCGGCCATCAATTGGTTCATGAACTTACAATAGTCCATGGCCATATCAATAGTGATTTCCAATTCAGGTACTTGTAGGGATTCTTCATTATAAGCTATAAGCATCCTTAGCAAAAAGGACTGGAATCTGAACACTTTAGTGCCATGGAAATTCACTAACTCAAAACAGATGTTCTCGGCTAGGAATTCATCAAACTTAAGACAGCAATACTGATAAGATTTCCCGAGAAATTCAAGTTCGGCCGGACAAGTACTCAAGACGAACAATAGACTCAACATTGACTCTGTGACATAAGAATCGATATCTAGACCTAAAAACTAACTGACCAGGGATATACACCACTGAGTTTCTTCATTGAATTGGCTAAGGTCGATAGCGTATGACAGGTCGATGGGTTCACCACTGGGTTTTGAATAGGCCTTCAAGAAGGTTTCTCTACTTTCGTTGGTAGATTCTTTGAAGCAATGTATAATATTTTCCTCTTGGTAGTTTTGGGATGTGCAGGGTTTTGCGGACGACGGAAGCCTGGACTGAACAAAGGATTTTGGACTTTGACTTATTCATATTGACTTCTTCAGCGACAGAGAAATTTTCTACACACCATTCAACAAACTCAGGGAAATGGGGGGTTTGGCCAACAAAGATGAAATGGAAAAAAGATTTTAAAACACCGCAGGTATCTCTACCTTGGTCCTTAAGGATTTCCAATTTACCTCTGGAGTTTTCAATGGCTTCTCCCACCAAGATGGTATCGAAAATCTCGGCATTCTCATCTATGAGACTTTCCTCTACCCTCCGACATGCGACCTCGGGTTCTGCTCATATCTCACCCCTAAAACTTCTACTTCTCCTATCACATCCATTTTCAAATAACACTGAGGAGGTATCAGGGGCCTACCTTTATTTTTAGCACAGTCTCCTGGTTTTTCCGTATTGGCGCTCTGTATGCGGTTGGGTATTTGGAAGCTTCGACGCTTCGAAAAAGACAAACCTTTCCAACTTCAGGTGGACCCTTTTATATCTTTATACATAGCGTAACCTTCGTTCCCTTCCCAAGCAGTTTACACCGTGGATATTACTCCTTGCAATCTAATCCTTTGGTATGTGAGGTCCTTTATGCTACATTCTTTCTTACCTCGTGCGTTTGTAGCTCAACCGTCGATCAAGATCGGCTCTTCTTCACAACCGTTGATCTGGGTGGACCCTACCACTTTTCGCAATGTGAGATTCTGGTCCCCTCTGTGCTAGTTTAGATTGTGAAATAAACCACGACCATAGATCTCCCTCCACTCTTGTAGTGACCGTCGATTTGAGGGACTTGTACCATGTTTTGCAATCTAAATTTTCTATTGCGTCCTTGCTAATCCAGGATGCAAAATCATTTATGACCATGGATCTTCTTGGATCCCAACCTCGGCCATTAGATGCCTCCACCTTTTAACCTATTTCGTGCTTCAAAAAAATGGCTTTGGCCTAGCACTTTCGCCATGCGAAATTTTTTGACGTCGTTGGTTTGCCATTAGATCAACCTCAACCTTCTATTATGACTCTCGTTTAATGCCTTCAGCACATCTGATGTTCTCTGCTTTACCCTACTTCTCTAATCCATGGAATGTCTTGTCGCTTTCAATATTTATTACTCCAGAGTGAGGCCACCAATTTACGTTGTCCTTTCCTTCATTTCCACCACGACCTATTCTGGTGGCTAAATGTTATCTCGTATATGCCATCTGCCTCCCTGCAAACTCTAAGGTTTCCTTCCCAACACTTTTGACAAGATCAAATTCCCCACATATCTCTTATAATCAAAATTTTTATAGGGTGTTAACAACCGGCTCCACAAGGGATGCTATCCTCCCAACGAGGTAGCAAAGAACCCGTAGACTAGTTGCCTACTCCATTGACAACATCCTTTTATTTTACTTTCTAAAAGAAAACATAGTTTGAAAGAATGGTTACCTCTTCCAATCTTAGGGCCTTCTCCACGGGCTTCAAATCTTCTGACTCACCATCTGTACTGACTAAAACATAAAACATATTTACACTATGATACATGGACCTTAGTCCCTTTACTCCAGGTAATGTTTCAGAAACCTCCCTTTCACCGTGCCTCCTTCATACTGTGACCCATCTGGATACTGTAGAATGAAGGCGTTGTCTCATTTGTGTGTCGCAATAAGGTATAGGCCTATCCATAAGTGGTCGAATTTTCCGTGTTTACCTTTTTCTTCGTGTGGGGCATCCCACTTCAACACCAGGTCATCAACCTGGAAAACATCTTCCTTTATTCTCCTATCGAAGGTATTCTTCATCTTCTCCTGGTGTATCTGGACTTTATCATAAGCTTTGTCCCTCACTTCATTCAGTTCAATAATCTGGTTGATCCTTCTTTGAATGGGATTGGGCTCATCTAACTGGTCTCGTAACAATTTCATGACTGGAACACCCAGAGAGGCAGGGAAAATTACCTTAACCCCATATACCAACTGAAAGGGTGACATACCAATAACCCTCTTTGTGCTAATTATGTCACCCGACAAGGCATATTTCAACTTCGCGTGCCAATCCCTCTTGTTATACTCCAATAGCTTCTTAATAATCCTCACAAGACTTTTGTTAGAGGATTTTGCCAGTGTGTTTCCCTGTGGGTAATAAGCAGTAGAGTGATTTAGGCTTATATGGTATTTATGGCAAAAATTGATCATCTTCGTGGACTTAAACACAAATGCATTGTCTGTCACAATTCGCTTAGGGCAGCCGAATCTCGCCAAAATATTATCTTCTAAGAAATCCATTATTACCTCTTCTATAGCCCTTCTGGTGGGTATGGCTTCGATCCACTTCATGAAGTAATCAGTGGCTGTTAGAATCCACTTATGTTGTCCTGAGGAGTTTGGGTTTATCTCTCCGATGAAATATAACCCCCACTGCTGGAAAGGATCTTCTACAGATATAGGGTTGAGGGGAAGTGAAACCACTTTTCTTTTCCCTTCAAAAATCTAACACTGATGGCATTTAGTCGTTTCCTTATAGATATCTGAGAACAACGAAGGCCAATAAAATCCCAACCTCATAATTTTATTTGCGGTCACTTTCTAAGAATGATGCCTTCCACAATCTCCTTCATGGAACTCCTTCGCTATATGTTGAGCTTCGTTTTCCAAAAGACAATTTAGCAGTATTGCCCCGGGGTCTTTCCAATAAAGATATTGTTCTATGATGCAAAATTTCACAGCCTTCA
Organism: Pseudotsuga menziesii; assembly: GCA_001517045.1. Taxonomy (NCBI): domain Eukaryota; kingdom Viridiplantae; phylum Streptophyta; class Pinopsida; order Pinales; family Pinaceae; genus Pseudotsuga; species Pseudotsuga menziesii. The sequence goes on along the minus strand of LPNX010980999.1, from coordinate 104,027 downwards.
ATTTCCCAGATCTAGTTCTAGTTTTGCTTAGCCTTGCAAGAGGTTGTAAATTTTGCAATACAAAAATAATATCAGCATACCAAGGAGATGCAGAAAAATCAGGCTTCACCTGCATCTCCGCCTCTACACGATCAGATTGACCAACTAGAAAATTCAGCTACAAAGAGTCACAATGGGAATCCATCATCATTATAGCTAACCCTTGCCCTTTAATCAATTTCATGGGCTTAATTTCTATGTCGTACTCTAGAAGCACTGCAATCCATTTAGCTCTCTTTCCCTCCGGATCCGGTTGTGTAAGTATGATTTTCACCACGCTGCTGGGTACATAGGAAATTATGTGGGAATGGAGAAGGTAGATTCTGAAATATTTCAAGGCTTTAACCAAAGCGTAAGCTTGTGTTTTCATTATATTATATTTCAATTCTCCATCCCTCAATATTTTACTGAAGAATGTTATAGGCTGTTCTTCACCCCGATCATTTTTCTGCAGCAACACTGCCGCCATAGTATGCTCTGAAGCATACGAGAACACTAAGAAATATTTCTCAAAATCTGGACTAACCAGTACAGGAGCCTCCGAAATGGCCTGTTTTATATCTTTAAAAGCCTTCTTGGCTTCCATCGTCCATTTGATTTCGTGATATTTCCTCAGCATATAAGTAATGTCCATCAGGATTTTGGCGAAGCTAGGGATGAATCTCCTCAAGAAATTTACTTAGCTGATGCAAGACTATATTTTCTTCTTGCTCCTCAGCTCCTCTACTCTCAAGATTTCCTTTACCCTATCTGGATCGATCATGATTCCTTCCTTTGAAATGATGTGCCCCAACAACTTTCCTTCTTCTAGAGTGAAGTTTGAATTTCTAGGGTTTAATGAGATGCCACATTTCCTGCACTTAATGAAAACCCTTCCTAAATGTCTGATATGATTTTTGTCCCACCTGGAGTATACAATAATTTCATCCATGTAAATCACCAAAAATTTATCCCTTTCATCTGCAAAAGCAATATCCATGGCATGTTGGAAATTTGCTCCAGCATTCATTAATCTAAACGACATCTTTGCGTACATGAATGTACCTCAAAGTGTGGTAAAAGCAGTTTTTTCTTGGTCTTCAGGTAGCGCCTTCACCTAATTGTAACCGGAAAAACCTTTCATGGTGGATATTCTTTCTGATCCTACCACCCTCTGCAGGATTTGGTCCATCTTTGGCAATGGGTAATTGTCTTTCAAAGAAACTTTATTCAAGTTTCTGAAATCTACACATAACCTTATCTCCCCATTCTTTTTCTGAACAGGAACCAAATTGGCTACCCATCTCGAAAACCTCAAAGTCACAATTATTTTTGCATCAAGAAACCTTTTTACTTCCTTTTCAATAATGGGTACTAGCTTCGGATTGATCCTCCTGAGTTTCTACCTGAATGGTTTCTCCCCAGGTTTAATCGAGATAGTATGTTGTATGATGGAAGTGTCATATTCTTTGAGATCTTCATAACTCCACGTAAACACATCCATGTATTTCTTCATCAGGTTCACATACCCTTATTTTTCTTTAGTGGGCAATTTCTTGGACAACTTTATAATTTTTGGGTTACTTTCAGTGCCAATATTTATATCTTCGACGGTGTTTGCGGCAGGCTCAAAAGTTTGGATCTCTGGCTACATCATTTTGGTCAAAAAGGGACTCTAAGGGGATCAAACCTCTAGGAATATGATTACTTTTCAACTGGACGATATCCATGCCTCCCAAAGAGTCTTTCAGCTTCCCTGCTCATGCAGCCTCTTCCTCTTCCTCTTCAGTGTCTAGGAAATTCTCGAAGTCAGCATCATCCTTGTCTATGCGGGTGTTTACAAACTCACTAGACAACTCCAGAAATATCTTGATCTGCATGTCATCTTTGAAAACTTGCCAATATCTAGTGTTGTCTGGTATATAAGGTCTATTCACAATATCTACTTTGTATTTTCTCTTTCCTACTGTAGGGGCCTCAAACTTCTCGGTTGCAGTTGCCAAAGAGTCTGACACCGTATTCTCATATGTAGGGATCACTTGGACTGTATGTTCATTGAAGTAATTCTCGAACATGTCCCAGACCTCATTCTAGTAAGCTCTCATTCTTGGATGTCTAGTTGGGTAGCTGCCATTCACCTGATTCACTACAAGCTCTGAAGCTCCAAACAATTGGACCCTTTTACTCATAAATCCTTTAGCGCATGCAAGCCCAACAACAAGGCCTCATACTCTACTACATCGTTAGTGCATTCAAAAAACAACTTATAAGAATAAACTTTGGTATCTCTAATCGGGGAGATTATGACACACCTACACCAGCACCCGCTTTAGCCACCAAGCCATCGAAATACAACTTCCACAGTCCTTCGTCCTTCTGCTTTCTTTCTAAAGCTTCCAGTTCGCTAGTCTCTCCTTTATCCCTTTTACCTTTCCGTGGAACAACAAATTTTGAGTTGTAAGGAGACATATCATTGAAGAAGATAGACGACCCTAAGTCTGTGTCGATGGCATAAACATGATGGATGCCAGGCTGAGCCTGGCTGCTCATGATGTAAGGCAATCTTTTCTCACTGTATAACATTTTGTTTTCATTCCGAACAATAATTGTTGCGTAGGACATATCCATTTGTAGGCTACCCTTCATCTTTGAAGTCCAAGACCTTGACAGCAAAATACCAAACTTGGGGGGAATATCGACCACAACAACATCCATGACAACAGTTTTAGATGGAAATTTATTTAAAGATACCACCATGTCTTTGATCAAGCCCATACATTTTACCCTTTTAGAATCAAAGGAATACAATTCTTTATAAGGCCTTGTAATCTCCAATCCTAGACTCTCCACCACTCCCTTTGGCATCAGATTATGTGAGGCTCTTGAATCCAACATAGCGTTATGTAACACCATGTCATGTACATTCAATCTCATATAAAAGGGTGGCACCTCCTCGTCTTCGATGTCCACGCTATCAATCTTAGATCCCAGAATAATAGTAGGGTTGTCTTTAGTCATCTCTAAGATATCCAGGTGAGCTTCTCCTTGATTTGCAATCATCTTCGTTATAGTGTCCCTGTATTCCTGATTCCTCAATAATTCATTGAAAGGGATTGAAACCTTAATCTTAGCTAGCTCGCTTTGGAGGTTAAACATGGGAGGGGTTTTTCCCAGCTCCACAGGTGTTGTTTGCTCCAACTCCCTCACATTACCAGTCCCTTTTCCCATTTCCCTAGATGCTACTAGTTCCTTTTGTTTTTCATTTTCTTTTCTTGGACCGGTCTGATTACTAAAAGGTGGGTTTGGTTTTAACCCCCCTTTGTTTATAGCAACGTCTCTACTTCTTAACTTGGTCTTTTTGACATTGTCTATCGCATGCATATACCCTTGTGATATTGCTCCAATTCCTCTGTCAAGGTCTTATCATCCACTTGTGTGAACATGTTATGTTCCTCCTCAGTCAAGTAGATTTTAGAGTCTAAATCGTCGAAATGATGGATCTGATCTTCGATAAACTCCACCTCATCTTCAATAGCCACATAGTTTTTAGGGAAAGGAGGCCTAATTGGCTGCTCTTCTTGGTTCCTTGGATTCCTCACACCCCTTGGTCTATTTGATTGGAGTGGGAGAGGAACTGGCATCCTAAAATTGGGATTCCTTATCTGAGGTTCATTCTACTCTCGGTTTGTTGGCTTGGCCTCCACCGTTAGCCTCTCCATCAACTTTTCCATAGTTTTGAGCATCATTTCAAATTTTATATCACTCAATGAAAATGGAGAAGTGGTGGGGTGTGTCTCTTCTCTACCTTTCCTTCTGTCAACCTCCTCTCTCGGCTTTATTTTTCCACACGCCATCATATTGGCCTCTACTTCTAGGGCGTCAGTGAACATGGCCGGGAGGGTGTTTGACTTTCTTTCTCTTAATAACAAAGAAAAATCATTATCAAATGAATCAGCATAATGAAGTTTACCTGCCCCAGGAAAAGGTTTGATGTCATCAGGTATTGAGTTGTAGACTCTCATGAATCTGCTTGAAAACTTATGGACCGACTCAAAACCTCCTTTCTTGAGATTGTTGTATTGAGACAGGACCTACAACGAGCTTTGTTTATCGTCCCATATTTCTAGAATTATGGTTTGAAAACCAGCAAAACTGCAAATATACCTAGGTGGCAAATCTTTGTACCACTTATTGGCTTCCCTAGACAAACTCTGAGTGAACAGCCTCATCTTGACATGTTCATCATCCACCTCTTCTAGGTCGATGAAATCATCAAATTTACCCACATGGTATCTCACTGAGACATTCCCCTCCCCGTCATAGAGTGCAATTCTTTGGGCGTAGTTCAAGGGGAGGTTGTGCAGAACTATAGGTAGGGCTAATGGGGAAAATCTAGCAGCAAATATCGGGGTCGATCGATTGGGAGCAGATTGGGGGTAAGGAAACTAGGTGTTCTAAAAAACAGGGGTTGTCTCTTCACCTTTCGTTGAGGTCTCTAGGTTTAGCCACAAATAATCAAGCAGATAGGATCGCATTATACTAGAGCTAACCCCAATTTTCCTCAGGTCGGATTCAAATTTAGATTTGGTTAATAGTCTTTTAGCTCTAACTCCCCATTCGAATTCCACTATGTCGTACAAATATTAAGATGATGATGTACCAAACAACAGAAAATTCACTTTCTCTTTATTTCTATCTCTAAGTATTTTTTCTGGATTTTCCACACTTTGCAAAGTTTCAGGATCAAGGTTACCTCTTGTGTGGATCCTTGTGGAAGCCAGGATACCTAGTGTGATACTGGTCGAAGTGGGTGTGGAGTCGCCAGGACAAATATACAACCTTCTCACGAATGTAGAAATTTATGTTTTCCCTCATAAATCTCTTTCCTGAAATCGTGCAGTTCTTGTCGTTCCTCTAGGGATAATTTTCAACTCGTCCCCGGCAACGGCTCCAGTTTGTTATCACTGGAATTGAGCCAAAGGTTGCGGAAGGCCCACTCCCAGGTAACATCAGAACCACTTTTGAAGAGAGAACTAGCATTCTACTCTTCCAAGAGGGATCTCTCACCAAATATTAACAATCCCAGATATGTACTAGTGAAAATATAAATTGTTTATGAAATTGGTTAAAACAAGACATAGAAATGATTGGGTGATGGAATCAAGAAGTGTAACAGAAATGAATAGAACTTATGCAGACGATTTCAACACAGAGGCAAGATAGTCATTCAATCATAGTCAAATTATAATTGTCTCGTGGAAAAGAAGAACATGAACAGACTGTCAACATAGAGCATTAGAGAATGAATTATGTATTAACTTTAGAAGAAAGCTTTGGTGAATATCTGAAACAACAGATGGAGCATGGCATGTATGAATTCCAAACTGTTATACACTTATTTCAGACATGAAAGAAAACATAGTGGGAGAGATAAACTGGAAAAAATGTTCACATGAGAAAGAAAGCAACAGGCTGTAATACAAACAACACATGAATCCCTGTGTAAAACATCGACCTCGGCTCTGCAACTTTATTATAATACTCTTGAAAACATACACTACAAAATTACATCCGTTCCAACCCTTTCCCCCTCTTCAGGAGGTATATTTATACTATTTTGGACTTTCCCAATCCGAGGTTCGGGAATCAAAACTTGTTACAACTGAAAAACAACTTCTAACAAACTCTTAGGTGACACATCAGCCATGATTTACATAAAAACTGAAAAATGAAATATGGATTGTAGGAGAAAAGATGCACGAGAGTCTTCTATGCTTCCATCCAGCAAGTGACAATTGTACAAAGTTCCAAGAGAGGTGACCATTGGAAAGGGCAAGCACACGGAGAAAAATTCCCACATATTATCATTGTCACTTCTATGGATTCATTTTGAATTTGGTCGACCCATATTGTTGAATGGATCTCCATAGGTCAGGACCAGGCAGAGTCACAACTGCCATGTTGAATGCTTGTGCTTTGAGCTCCATCATTTTTGGGTACGAAGTCTCAGGGACTTCAGCGTAGGTGGCTTTACAATCAAACAACAATTCAAATTCATTGGCCAGCTTATCAAAAATGATCTTTCCTGACAATGATTGTTGCATGTCTCCAAACTTGATGTTGTCTAATCAGCAATGAACCAGACGCTCTCGATACTCTTTTTGGGACAATAAAGAACCCTTCTCTTCCCAGAAGAAAGGGGTCCCTCTGCCTACCAGTGGTTTGAATAGCCAGATAACCTCCTTGACTTTGTGCTCAATAACCTCTATTTTGGCTTGTATAGTCTCCAACATCCTATCCCTAGCAATTACCTTTCTAGCCCCGGAGACAACAGCAACCCTGTTTTGGATACCATACTGATTGGCCAAATCGTCTGATAAGGAGATTTGGAAAGCAACAACATTTTCCGTTGTTGCCACAGGTCTCTTCTGCAGTCCCCCTCATACCGTCAGGACCTTTTCCTTGGCCTCTATCATAGCGTTTTCCTGGTCTTCAATGAAATCTATATAAGGTCGAAACTTGTCAGCCTTTATAATGATCTGATCCCAGATCAAATTTCTAGCGCCTTGCAATGAAAATTTACTGACCACCTACTGGCTTAACTTGGCATTTTGTTGAACCAATCCTTGGCATTTCTCTTCCATCTTTTCCTTTTCTTGTCTCTCCTCGCCTTTTTCCTTTTCTAGTTCCTCGATCTGCTACTTTAACTTAACAAGCTCTGTATCTTTCAGGCCTATCTGGGACATTGCTCTAGAAAGAGAACCTGTGTCTATCTCTCCAGCTACACCTACGGAATGAATTGCACTCTTAGCACTCTTTCTTTTAAGCTCCCTTTCTTTTATTGCTAATATGGCTTTTAATTCCGCTTCACTTTTCTTCAAAAACTGGATGTCTACTCCCCACTACCTTTCCTTTTCTTCAAGCTTTAGCAGCTTGGCTTTGCAGTCAGTAAGCTCAACATTCAATGTCTCTTTGTCTTTTTCGAAATCAACCAATTCTTCTGTCTGGGAAAGCTGGGTAGCAGAGATTTTCAACTTCCTTTTTAGTGTTTGGATCTCTTTCTTCTTATCATCGAGCAATTTCTAAGCCAAAACTCCCTTATGTGTTGGTCCCTCTATTTGTATTGCTTCATTTTGCAAATTGTTGATTTGGGCCTTAAGGGATTTGTTCTCCACTCTTACCTTTCTCAAAAGATTCAAAGCCTTTGTTTTACTTTCCTCTAGCTTGAACATCTGTATGGTGGCCTTAAGTAGTCTTGAATTCAAGATATCCTCAGTCTCTTTGTTGAGGTGTATTATGTCAGTAGTGGGAACCTTTGAGACGTTCACATTAACCTCTGACACCTTATTTCCCATCGGCAAGGCTAAGCTAAGGGTGTCAGTGGCATGATCCCTTACAGTTTGTAATGCCATGTTCGGGTAAGGCAACTGCATTTCCTCGCTATATAGCTCTGCCATCTCTTTGAAAGTTTTATCATCCCTTTCCTAGTAAGATCCTAGCCAGTCTTCTTTGGATGCATGCCTATTTGGAGTCTGCCCATCAAATACATATTCTTGAATTTGTAATTTGGCTGCCTCTGGCTCTTCTTGTTTCTATTTTTTCTCCATATTCTTCTTCTTCATCTTTCCCTTTGTATTTCCCTTTTTAACCTGCACTAACCGTTGCCCCTATTCTATTTTCCTCCTTTTGGGCACGCTGGCCGTGTCCACCTCTTCAATATCCATAGGCTTCGGACCCCCTCTTTTCACTGAACTCACTGAATAGCTGACCAATGATGAGACATCCCCAGCTATTGCAACTATTTTAGCCAATTCTCTTTGGGGAGAAGCTATTCCTGGCAGGTGTGAGCCAATTCTTCGTTCTATGCTAGTGTCCATCGGGGAAGGATTAGGGAAATCATCCCAGTTTGTTGCTTCCCTGAGTCTGAGTATTTTAGTGTGTTCAAAAGGCTTGCACTTCTAAGCCTTTCTCTTTTTGGAAATTATTTGATGAGGGTCGTAGTTTATCGCTTGATCTAGAGAAAACCCCACGCCCTTGAGCAAGTTGGTAACCAGTCGCAAAGCAGCTCTGCTCCTGACTGCGTATGGTCCCACTTCCCAGGGGAAAATCAAATTTGAGCTCTTTTTATAGCTCAAGAAGTGCTCTTCCTTAATAGTGAGTCTTTACCGGATCAATTCCAGGGAGAAAACCCTGGCAGTTAGAAAAGCTGGCAGAATGTAGGGTTGATGCACAAAACCATACAATATTATGGTCGTTCTGAATTCTGTTAGGAACCAGTCCCCTATCTTCTTGCTATTTGATAACTGTAGCATTTGCCTCATCTCAGGAAACACCCTAGGTAACCTTTCCTGAAAGAAAAGGTCGTATACTTCAGCCATCAATTGGTTCATGAACTTACAATAGTCTGTGGCCATATCAATAGTGATTTCCAATTCAGGTACTTGTAGGTCTTGTTCGTTATAAGCTATAAGCATCCTTAGCAAAAAGGACTAGAATCTGAACACTTTAGTGCCGTGGAAATTCACTAACTGAGAACGGATGTTCTCGGCTAGGAATTCATCAAACTTAAGACAGCAAGACAGATAAGATTTCCTGGGCAATTCAAGTTCGGCCGGACAAGTATTCAATATGAACAATAGACTCAAAAATGACTCTGTGACATAAGCATCGGTATCTAGACCTAAAAACTGACTGGCCAGGCATATACACCAGTGAGTTTCTTCATTGAATTGGCTAAGGTCGATAGGGTATGACAGGTCGATGGGTTCACCACTGGGTTTTGAACAGGCCTTCAATAAGGTTTCTCTACTTTCGTCGATAGATTCTCTGAAGCAACGTATAATATTTTCCTCTGGGTAGTTTTGGGATATATAGACAAACTTGTCTGGGATGTGCAGGTTTTTGCAGACGACGAAAGCCTGGACTGAATAAAGGATTTTGGACTTTGACTTATTCATAATGACTTCTTCAGTAGCAGAGAAATTGTCTGCACACCATTCGACAAACTCAAGGCAATGGGGGGTTTGGCCAACAGAGAAGAAATGGAAAAAAAAATTAAAAACACCGCAGGTATCTCTACCTCGGTCCTTAAGGATTTCCAATTTACCTCTGGCATTTTCAATGGCTTCTCCCACCAAGATGGTATAAAAAATCTCGACATTCTCATCTACGAGACTTTCCTCTGCCCTCTGACATGCGACCTTGGGTTCTGCATCATCTCTCACCCCTACCACTTCTACTTCTCCTATCACATCCATTTTCAAATAGCACCGAGGAGGTATCAAGGGCCTACCTTGCTTTATAGCACAGTCTCCTAGTTTGTCTGTGCTGGCACTCTATATGCGGTTGGGTATTCGGTAGCTTCGAGGCTTCGGAAAAGACAAACCTTTCCAACTTCTCGTGGACCCTTTTATAGATTTTTACAGTGTAACCTTCACTCCCTTCAAAGCAGTTTGCACTATGGATATTACTCCTTGCGATCCGAGCCTTTGGTATGTGAGGTCCTTTATGCTACATTATTTCTTACCTCGTGCGTATGCAGCTCAACCGTCGATCAATATTGGCTTCTATTCAGAACCGTTGATCTGGGTGGACCCTACCACTTTTCACGATGCGAGATTCTGGTCCCCTCCGTGCTAGTTTAGATTGTGAAATAAACCATGACTACAGATCTCCCTCCGCTCTTATAGTGACTGTTGATCTGAGCAACTCATACCACTTTTCGCAATTTGAAATTGCTACTGCGTCCTTGCTAATCCAGGATGCAAAATCATTTATGACCGTGGATCTTCTTGGATCCCAACCTCAGCCATTAGATGCCTCCACCTTTTAACCTATTTCGCGCTTCGAAAAAGTGGCTTTAGTCGAGCGCTTTTGCCGTGTGAAATGTTTTGACGTCGTTGATCTGCCATCAGATCAATCTCATCTTTCTATTATGACTCCCGTTTAATGCCTTCAGCACATCCGATGTTCTCTACTTTACCCTGTTTCTCTGATCCATGGAGTGTCTTGCCGCTTTCAATATTTATTACTCCAGAGTGAGGCCGCCAATTTACGTTGTCCTTTCCTTCATTTCCACCGTGGCCTATTCTAGTGGTTGAATGTTATCCCATATATGCCATCCGCCTCCCTGCAAACTCTAAGGTTTCCTTGGATCAAATTCCCAACATATCTCTTATAATCAAAATTTTGGAGTGTTAACAAGAAGAAATTTGAATTGGGCAGAGCACCACTTGGGGAAAAACATTTTTTTAATTTTCTTAGGCAAGAAAACACCAAAAATGACTACCTTTCCCTCACGCAAGGCTGTTTCACCTTCCCCTCATGATTTTGACTGTGGATAACGTTTTTGGATCCCAATTCTTCATTCACGCAGTAGCTAGCAAGCAAAAACGATTTTGAGAGTCTAAACCCTTCATGATTTTTCTCCTGTCCGGCGATCTAAATCCTTCACGTTTTTGTTTTTCCTATGTGGATTTGCTTCTTTCATGATTTCTCCTGTCTGCTAGTTTTTCCCTGAATACGATTTCCCAAAATCGACTTTGTGTCTTTGATTTGAAGAACCAGCAAACGTTTTCATTTTGGTATTTTTGCAGCAGTCAGTCTAGCACCGGCAATGCTCATAAATTCATAAATTAGTGTGTGCATGTGTAATTCCTTGGCTTCTGTTTACGGTTGATAATCCCAGGACTGAGATCATTGTGTGTGCATCCTCGTTTGGCATCTGAACAGATTTGGGGAATGGAAATGGAGTCTGGACTTGCTTGATAAACCTAGTGTGTGAAGGCACCTCACAAACCAATCTAGAAGGCTGGTTTTCTTCCTTGCATACCCTGAATAGCACTGGAAGGGAAGGCTTGGCCTGAGAGACTGTGTAGCAGAGAAGGGAATGCTTCCTTGTGTTGGGTGTGCAATTGTTTAGAAGTCATGCTAGATTCGGTGTGGGTGTGCAATTGTTTAGAAGTCATGCTAGATTCGGTGTGGGTGTTCATAGCTCTAGGGTTGAGCTCACTAGCTTAGCAGTCAGCCTTTCTACCTCCTTGGCAGCCTGATAAACCCAACTGGAAGGATGGCTTGGCTGGTAACCTGATAAACCCATATGTTGGCTTGGTTGTGTCTCATGTGAATTTGGCTAAGAGTAAACCATTTCCTGTGTAAGTCTGATAAACCCAACTGTGTTGGCTTGACTGAGTTTTATTGTACCCTTGGCTATGGGGAAAGTCTGCTAGTGTTCCTTATTCCTTGGGGAAATCATGCCCAGCTCGAGGGTGGAAGTGTTGTTGAGATATTAAATAGCACACTGGCCTATGGTTGGGTGGAACGTTGTAGTGACATAGCTGGTTGCGAGACAAGCTTCTCCAAAGATAAGTATTCTTGTTTATTTAAGTTCTGCAACTGTATTTGCTTATGGATTATTATGAAATTATGTTGAATGCGTCGAATGTGTTGAATGAATGGTTTGGTTCCGCTGTATATATCATGTACATTTCATTATGCATCTATGTGTTATATGTTTTATATAAACTGCATTATTATATTATGTTCATGGGGGCTTAGATTGCCCGGGTTGATAGCTGTTGTCGCATCCTCTCCATCGAGCAAGGGTTGGGGACGTGACATTAGCATATATATGTCAAAACAAGGAAAGGAGCATTGGACAGTTGTAAAGAGGGTCTTCATATATCTGTGTGGCACCACATATTATGCAATCTGCTACAAAGGAAGACTTGGACCAGACAAAGTAATAAATGTACATGGATTTGTTGATGTGGGCTGGGCTGGAGATCTTGATCGTAGAAGATATACAAGTGGGTATGTGTTTAACCTATTTGGAGGAGCTATTAGTTGGATGAAAAAAGAGACAATTTGTAGTTGCACTCTCAACTACAGAAGCTTAATACATGGCAGCAACTCATGCAAGCAAAGAAGTTGTATGGTTGTAAAGGTTGTGTTCATGTATTGGGTTTGTACAGAAAGTTGTAAGGTTAGATTGCAATAGCCAAAGTGCAATATTCCTAGCAAAGAACCCTGCTTATCATGCTAAAACAAAGCATATTGATGTGCAATATCACTTTGTGAGATATAGTTGAAGACAAGAAGGTGTTGCTGGAGAAGGTTGACACCTTGAAAAATGTTGCAAACTCATTAACAAAGTCTGTCAGTACAAAGAAGTTCTCTTGGTGTAGAGAATCTATGGGCATTGATGCCCTAAACCTATGACTTTATGAGTACATGACTCATTGCTATGCAAAGGAAAAACAAGTGGGAGAATGTTGAGTATATGTATTAGAATTTGAAGGCCATTTAGATCTTCAAGCAGATAGTTCTAATAATGTTTGCAGCAAATAGATGGAGAATGAAGATATAAACTGAACAAAACAAACCACACAGGAATCAGACAAGTATTGCTTAGGAATTTACAGTATCATTCACAATAATAAAATCTGGTGTTACAATAGTTTACATAGGAAAATAATTTCAATGCATGACATACAATTCAAATCTATCCACTGGATCTAACTGTAGCTAAATGACCATCTAACTCATGGTGTCTCAATCAATGTCGGAGTCCAACAGATCAACTCCCATATGTCCAACAACTCAAACAATCAGTGACAGCTAGTTAACTCAGTGCAACTGAGTGTGGTAGGTGGGAAAAGGCACCTACTCCACATACAGCCATGCATTATCCATGCAAAGCTTGCACTAGCTAACTAATTGTGAACTAATTGAAATTAACTGGGGGCTAACTAAGACTAACTAGTACTAACTCCAACTAATTGAAGTAGGTTGGTGCCGAGACTCCCAGTGGCTCCTAAAATGTAGGGATTGGTCTGGGAGGCGCCCAAACTAATGCATGCACAAGCAGTAAGTGGCAGTTAACCTCTAGCACTATTCCCCACACTCCAGTGACTAGTACATGTGGCCCCATTAAGCCAAGTGGACCCAATGGTACTAGTGGACCCAGTTAATTAATTAAGGTTCCTAAGTTAGGCTAAATAATCTAATAAACAGTATGGTCAAGGGAGGATTAATAATCCTAACACCTCCCCTGAATCCTAACTTGGACAAATGTGGACCCTTCTAACAAGACCACAGGTCACCCAAACACATTCTAAAAGATAGAATGCTGCTTAATATAACCAAGGAAATAGGGGAAAACCTCATGGGAAAAAAACCCCCTCAAAATAAGCAAGAATACAAATTTTGAAAAAACTTATGAAATTTTTTGCTACAATTTGCAGCACTATGCAGCATTAGTATCTTGGATCTATGCAGGTGAACCCATGAATCCAAACAATGTGCACTCAACTGAATTAGAAATGCAAACAACTGCACGGTGAAAACTAGACCCATGTAGGGCAACTGAAATCATCTGAAGAGAGAGCAAAGGTGCTTGAGAATTCGAACCATGTGAGAAAAACCCAAGCAACTGATATATTGCAGCCTTGAATAGCAAACCATGAGTGGTAAAATCAGCCCCAAGTGTTAGGAGCAAGTGTCCAGGCGGATGCAGAATGTCTTCCTCTTTACTAGTTCTGTGAAGAGATGAGCATGTGACCAAAGATAGAGAAGCCCTGGGACTGTGGAGAGCGAATGATTGAGCTCCATAATCTGATATAGCTTCATAAATATCCAATAATTCACAAAATCTAATATCATCAATCTCACAAGAGAATTCTAACATCGAATCCTCAGCAACAAAATTGAAGGAGACTTGCGGTGCTTGATTTGTCACACCAAAATTGATGAAACCTATTACAAGCAATACTGTAAGCTCTTGAATCTTAAGACCTGAACCACATATTATCATATCAGAAAATAAATTAGATCCAAAAAGGTTCATATTAGATCCAAAAATGTGAAGAGAAATCAAATCCCAACAACAATTTTGAAGGAGACTTGCGGTACTAGGTTTGTCACACCAAAATTGATGAAACCAGCTACAAGCAGTACTGAAATCTCATGAACCTAAAATCTTGAACCAAGTAATATCATATCAGATCTAAATAAGATCATATCAGACCCAAATAATTCCATATCCGATCCAAAAGTGTTGAATGAAATCAAATCCCCAGCAACAATTTTGAAGGAGACTTGCGGTACTTGTTTCTTCACACCAAAATTGATGAGAACAGCTACAAGCAGTACTGAAGGCTCATGAACTTGAAATCTTGAACCAAGTAATATTATATCAGATCCAAATAAGATCATATCAGATCCAATAAATTTCATATCAGATCCAAGAGTTTGCTCCACTGAGATGGTAGATGCACAATTTTCTCCTTATTCAAGATTCTGAATATCGGTGCATGCAATCATGTAGAAATTTGTTGGAAGCTCAAGATCAATGAGAGTGAATGGATCACTCCTACAACCTGAAATTATTTCCAAAATATACAAAGATTTACAAAATATAATATCAGCAACCTCATGAGAGAAAACTGACATCAAATCCCCAACAGAACTTTTGAAAGAGATTTTTGGTACTTGTTTCTTCACACCAAAATTGATGAGAATAGCTACAAGCGGTACTGAAATCTTTTGAACCCTAGAACCAAGTAATATCATATCATATCCAAATAATATCATATGAGATCCAATAAATTCTATATCAAATCCAGGAGTGTGCTCCACCGAGCTGGTAGATGCATAGTTTTCTCCTTCTTCAAAACCTTTGAAAGAGACTTTTGGTACTTGTTTCTTCACACCAAAATTGATGAGAACAGTTACAAGTGGTATTGAAAGCTCTTGAACCTTAGAACCAAGTAATATCAGATTAGATCCAAATAAGATAATATCATATCCAATAAAGTCCATATCAGATCCAAGAGTGTGCTCCACCGAGATGGTAGATGCACAGTTTTCCCCTTCTTCAAAACCTTGATTATCGGTGCATGCAATCATGTAGGAATTTGTTGGAAGCTCTAGATCAATGAGAGTGAATGGATCACTCCTACAATCTGATATTATTTCCAAAATATCCAAAGAAATACTTATCTGCACACCAGCAACATATTTAGAGACAGAGAAATCAAATTCCTCACCCTTTCCTGGAGAAATCACTGATAAACTATGCACATAATTCATAATAGAAGAATCACTGAAGAATTTTTGTATAGAATGGAAGGGGATATTTTCTTCAACAATAGAGATTCAAATGTCTTCTTCTGGATCAGCCATGTGAGGAGATGAGATATCAGAGATCTCATACACTTCCGGAGCAACAAGAGAAGGAGTCACTCCAAAGAGACTTTCTTCAATTCAAATTGACTGTGAGGAAGATTCTTCTTCTTCTTCATCTTGAACAACTTCATCAAAGAGAGTAGAGGTTGAGACTTTTGAGTAAAGAACTCTTGTGGTTCTGAATGTGCTCCCCATATTGCTATAAAGATCCTCACTGTGCTTCCCAAAGATTCTATCTAGTTCTATCCAGAGATCCTTAGGGTATTCTGCAAACTCAATAAGGTCTATAAGCAAGCTTCGAGAAAAAGTCCCACATATTGCTCCATAAGCTCTATCACTATCATTTAGCCAATCTTTCTCATATTCATAAGACTCTTTACCAAGTCCCATAGATACCTCATAGAGACCTTGTCTCTTCAGAGATGCAATCATCTTGGACTTCCATTATGAATATCTTGTGGATGGAGTAAGAAGAGGAACTGATAATATCGAATCCATATGAAGTTGAACCTGCAAAATATCACTACAAAACTAAAAATATTTGAACTGTTAGAAACATGCTTTTCCTCTCGACATGAACATATTTTCAGGGTCCGTCATGCCCTCTCCGCTACTCTGTATAAATCTAGATCTAGCAAATCATCATAGGGGACTTCTATGGAAACCTCAACTGCTTATGATGTTCAATGGAGAGAAACAACCATGAAACTTACCTGAGAAGGCTCTGATACTATATTAGAATTTGAATGCCATTTAAATCTTCAAGTAGATAGTTCTAATAATGTATGTAGCAAATAGATGGAGAATGAAGATACAAACTGAACAAAACAAACCACACAGGAATTGAACAAGTATTGCTTAGGAATTTACAGTATCATTCACAATAATAAAATCTAGTGTTACAATAGTTTACATAGGAAAAGAATTCGAATGCATGACATGCAATTCGAATCTATCCACTGGATCTGACTGTAGCTAACTGACCATCTAACTCATGGTGTCTCAATCAATGTCGAAGTCCAACAGATCAACTCCCAGATGTCCAACAACTCAAATAATCATTAACAGCTAGTTAACGCAGTGCAACTAAGTGTGGTAGGTGGGAAAAGGCACCTACTCCACATGTAGTCATGCATTATCCATGCAAAGCTTGCGCTAGCTAACTGATTGTGAACTAACTGAAAGTAACGGGGGGCTAACTAAGACTAACTAGTACTAACTCCAACTAACTGAAGTAGGTTGGTGGACGGGACTTCCAATGGCTCCTAAAATATAGGGATTGGTCTAAGAGGCGCCCAAACTGATGCATGCACAAGTAGTAAGTGGTAGTTAACCTCTAGCAGTGTTCCCCACACTCCAATGACTGGTACATGTGGCCCCATTATGCCAAGTGGACTCAATGGTATTAGTGGGCCCAATTAATTAATTAAGGTTCCTAAGTTAGGTTAAATAATATAATAGATAGTATGGTCAACGGAGAATTAATAATCCTAACAATATGTGTGTGTGGAGGGGAGGTGCGCATGTCAACATTGTGTCTAGCTATTTTTTATTTTTTGGGGGAATTTTTCTAAAAATATGTAATTTAATCTCGGTTAAGGGATTGGGGTATATCTGTCTAATCTGGATTGACGGATTAGGGTATTGGAGGCTACGAAATACCTATATTGTATTGTGAGGGATTCATAATGAATATGAGAAAATAGGAGGTGTAGCTCCAAGGTTTGTTGGTTTTCCTGGTTAAGGGTTTCCAGGGTAAATCTTTGTGTTTATGTGTGAATGTAGTGTTGTAATCTCTATTTATCTTAAAATAATCTATACGCTTTGCTTCTCTCCACAGGTTTAAAACTTAAAAAAATTATTGCTTTTATGGTTGAGATAAGTTGTCTCTATTATTTACTTATTGATGTACCTTCTTTAAAGAAAGAAAAATAAAATTTATCTCATCAAGTTTTCCCTTCGAGGTTTTTCCTGAGCCAAGTTTGGATAAAAATATGGGTCTTTTAATTTTTGTGTGCCTGGTTTTAATTTTGTTGGTTTTCACGGTTAAGATTTTCCAGGGTAAATTTGTGTGTTTATGTGTGAATGTTGTGTTGTAATCTCTATTTAGCTTAAAAGAATCTATATGCTTTGCTTCTCTGCACATGTTTAAAACTTACAAAAAATATTGCTTTTATGGTTAAGATAAGTTGTATGTATTATTTACTTGTTGTTATACCTTCTTTAAAGAAATAATCGGGGTTTTTCCTGAGCCAAGTTTGGATAAAAATATGAGTCTTTTAATTTTTGTTTGCATTTTTTTAGTTTGAAGAGTGTAAAAAAATTCCTTGTGTTCCAAGTTTATGAAATTTAACTTCATTTGCAGTAGTCATCCTAAATTGGGCTTGGGCATTAAACTTCATGTTTTGAATCAAACTTGAAACCAGGTTAGAGAATTTAATTTTTTTCAAAAATATCCATTACTATTAAAAAAACATCTTGTTTACCCATTCATGCCATGACCTACAAATATAAGAAGTCATGCATACAATCCTAATCTACTTTTGTGAGCTATTCCTCATGGTTCCATGGAATTTGATGAGTTTTCTCACCAAGTATGTCAATTGGCCTTATGGAACAATCCTTTTTCATCCCATTTCATCCCCTTAGTCTCTCATAAGTCGATCTAGAGTATGTTTTCCGACTCAATCTTGGGATTTATTATTGGCTAATGGCCTTGAGAATAAAATGAATTGTAAAAATATCAATCAAAATGTTTTTATACATGAGATATTATAACTCAACTAAGGAACACATACAAGCACCTTATAATAGCTAAATATGTGAAGAAAACCCTCAAAAAACAACTCTAGTAGTCCAAATAAATCACAGATTCCATCAAAAATATTTGTATATACAACATAACCTAGGAGATTTCGGAGTTGAGAAATTTTCTCTTAAACACATAGTTGTAGCCACAGTGACAAGTTGAACCACTAGATTTGAATTACTAGGTAAGGTGGTATGCACAATACTGTTTAAAAGTTCTACAATTTCCAGTTGAGCGAAATGCGTTTTTAGAGTATGCTTCAAACATTCAGAATCAAGAAAAATCCAATGAGATAGAATGAGCCTCTTCCGAGCAAGTTAATTTGTTATCTTGTAGAATGAGCCTCTTCTTGATTAGTAATTTTAATCAAGTTTGAACTTACAATCATAATCTAATCTAGCTTGTAATAAAATTCCAAGAAGCCAAGCCTCATCTTCTTGCCCAAATTTCACTTCAACATCAAAGGTAAGGGTTTGTTCTTCTAAAATTCTTCATGAGAGTTGTCCTTGAAAGATCTCTCCCTTATAATCATGTGAGATGAAGAGATTCAATTATTAGTGGAGTCCTTAAAGGGAGATGGCTCGCTAGCAGAAAATTCTAGTAAATTCTTCTTAAGCTATAAGTCCTCTTATGAGAATGTCTCTTGGAGCTATTCCCAGTCATCATCATTGTTTAAGTTATGTCCATGGTACATCATCATATGGATGTTTGCAAGTTTTGATGCATGGAGGCATTCAACTGGTTCTGTTCCTCCTGGGCTCTAATGAGTCTTTCATTATCTACTCTACAACTTTGTAACTCGACTCTAAGACTTTTCATAGTCTTTGCAATATCTAGAGGATTTATTTGGTTTCTATGGTCATTAGGTTCAATCTTTTCATTTTTAGCATGTAAATTTTATCCCATGGCATCTGTTTTAGCTTCATAAGGAATTTGTGCATCATTCATGGTGATGGTTTTCTTGGCCCAACCAAGACCAAATCCTTTCTAATTACATTATCTTGAATGTTGACCCCTAACTCTTTTGTGATATGGTATTTTTATCTACAAAATTGTTCATATAAGTACACTTGTGAATTGCAATACATGCTCAAAAAAAATATTAAATTAATTCACCTGCATTTTGGAAACTACTCAGATTGACATTTTTTGTCACGTCAAGACTACAAGCTATTTTTATGCTCAATTATGGAAACATATGAAAAACTTATTCAAAATCCAATCATGCAAATTCATTCTCCTATTGATTAACTGTCCAACGACTGTAACCATGTTCACTTATAATTTGGGAGCTAAAAGTTACAGCTCTCCAAAAATATCAATTTCTGCACTTTTCATGTAGGTGCATTTAGTCTCAGAGGCCAACTTCAACCACCTATAGAATAAAATCCATAAACTAGAAAAAAAATTGTATGAAGAACCGATAATACTTATGGCAATAATCACTCAACATCAAATCTATGATTTGATGATCCAATCAATTTCTATAATTTTTTGGAATTGACTACTTTGTCTTTGTCTTTGGAATTTTACTGTCTTTTTTTACATTTTTCCAGACTTGAATATTTTCCAAAAAATGTTTTCTCCCAAACTAAGCATTTCTAAGAAATATTCAATTGGACAAATATGTTCAAATTGATGAGGTAAAATGTTGTAATCGTAAAAAAAAATCAGTTCTGAATACTTAGGGTCACTTTTCCCTCCTGCAAGATTTTTAAAATCTTCCAAGTGTTATCTCAAATAGTGGACTTCCACCTATTTCAACATCTTTGTTCCACACCTCTTTAAATTTTTTACCAAAATCTCTCTAGGTTATCTATGTCCCAAGTCTAATACTGCATTCTCAAAATCTCGGTCCCAATAGAACCCCTTGTCAAACAGTTGAGTACGAGTCTTCGAAAGCCACTCATTCCCCATTTCTGGAAAACTGGAGCTGGATAGACCCACCCCTCTAGTAATTTTGTATTTCTCCTTACCGTGGACAAATGCCTAAAATTTCATCAATTTTCGAGTTAATCTACTCATGTTATGGCCCAAACAAGATTTTGGCTCTAGACCTGTTTTTTTATTCTTTTAAGAAAAAAAAATTCGTATCCTCATTTGGCATCATGTTGATGTGTCATGTCATGTGGCATGTAATGAAGTGGCACATACCCACCTGGACCCAACCTAGCATCCTCTGGCACCTCTGGTGTTGCCATGTCATGTTCTCGTCAATCCCTATCCATGGCATTGCGCCACAATTCTCACCCCATCATAGGGAATCTTGCGATCAAACCCAAGCTCTAGATCTCGGATCTCAAAATGATTGGAGCCATTCACAGCAAGGAACTCTATATGTCACCTTTTCTTCCATCCAATCCCGCAAACGATCTCAGCCATCATTCTCATCCACACGACAAAATCATGACCATTCATTGAATCACCTCATTTATTATCGTCTGTGCATGTCCTTTTGCACGAACAGACAAGATCTATAGGTCAAACTTGCATGGTTTAGTCTCAACCATTTGTGAAAACATTCCACATGTTAACTCTCAACTGCGCAAACAGTTAAGATCTAATGTTTTAATCCGTGTGATTTAATCGAGATCGTTCATAAAAAATAAGCAGCATGCTATCCCGCTCACTCCCTTAGCGCAAATGAACAAGATCTATCACTCCAACTTGCCCAATGCAATCTCAGTCGTTCACGGTAACGCCCCTTGCAATAAGACTTGATCACCTCAATTTGCATGAACGGTCACGATTTGGGGACCTAATCTACTCGATTAAATCTCAGTCATTCATAGCAATGCTCCCCTTGTTATGCTTTGGTTATGTTCCTGTGTACGAATGGTTCAAATCTAACGATGGGAGTTGCTCAATTCAATCTGGGCCATCCGCGACCAAGGTCCCTGTGTTAAGACTCACATACTTACCTTTGCGCAAAAAATTCTGATTTGATAATCTCAAAGGTTAGCTAAGATATGGATAGTCGATCATTCTTTAACTCTAAAACATAACTATGAACCCAACAATTTGGCACCTAAGTTTTTGTTAATTAATAAAATGGGGATTTTCACCGATTCCAAAAGTTTTCCACAAGATTTAATCTATGTGCTCTGTCAAACACCATTTAATAATTAAAACCATGATTTCATAGAATCATTATGTCAATTACTTTACCTGAAAACTCAAATTTCTTGTTGTAAATATTGATTCCGTCCTATACAGTTCCAATGCTACAACCAAGAGCTTTGATACCATTTTGATGTCTTCGTCCAACATTTTGGCAATAGGAGGTAGTTATGAATTTCATGTTTCAAAAGTAGAGCTTTGATACCATTTTGATGTCTTCCTCCAACATTTTGGCTATCGAAGGAGGAAGTTATGAATTTCATGTTTCAAAATTTCACCCAATGAAGTGGTTATATGAATTCAAAACTATTTTTAACCTCCCATGGGCAACATAAACTAAGAAATGCATATGCAAGTATACAAGTATAAAACACAATAGAATTAAAACTATATCTACACACCCAACCTCTAAAGGTTTCTATCTTTACCAACCTCTATGTTCACCTACAACCATCATCTTCCCTCTAATGTCTGCAATTTTTCTCGTCACATTGCTAATTTCCAAGTAATTTCAGTCTGGTAATTGGTAATGGAAAAAACAACATAAAGTTAAGTAGTGTATAAATTCTACATGAAAAATGAGTGATAGATTCCAATGGAGATGAGAGGAGCTGACATTACTTATCGCCATGGAAGGACTAATTCTTACAATTAATATAAAAGTATATTCATCCCATGCTTCCATAACTATATGAGAAGACGTTCCCACCAACCTCGAGCATGCATTCAATGATCAGATTTTATAAGTCAAAAAGAGGTAAATGATTCATTCAAGGCACATCGAAGAAATGGATGAGTTCTAAAGCTGACACTTGGAAAAAGAGGATTTAGTTTTCCATAGACTCCCTTTTCTCTTTCCCTCTAGTGGAATCATAGCCCCTCTCGTGCCCTTTACACAGCCATTTTGAACCATTTTATTATTTTCCATTATAATATTTAGATAGTTTCTGAATCACTGTGACAAACCAACCACATGGCCCATATAGAAATATTTATATTATACATTCCTAGCCATTCACTAGTCAAGCCTTGGCCTTGATCTCCGCACTAGGAATCCATACTAGCATATTTACATC
Organism: Pseudotsuga menziesii; assembly: GCA_001517045.1. Classification (NCBI taxonomy): domain Eukaryota; kingdom Viridiplantae; phylum Streptophyta; class Pinopsida; order Pinales; family Pinaceae; genus Pseudotsuga; species Pseudotsuga menziesii. The sequence goes on along the minus strand of LPNX010980999.1, from coordinate 81,818 downwards.
ATTTTACATAATCAGATTTAATACATTCCGAGTGTCAAAACTGGGGGTATTACAGAAATGTTTTTGCATCGAATCAAAATTATAATTATCAGAAAAAATGAAAAAACTAATTAAAAATGTAAAGAATAATTAAAACTCCACCATGGGTTATTAGTGTTGTGGAGTCAAAAGGTCAAATTTCACTGTTGTGCTTATAATATATTGTTCAAGATAAAATTTCACTAAGGAAAAAGCCATTGTACATGAGGATAACGAATCATTCTTGCCTGATGCAAGACAGCAGACAAATGAAAGTAGGAATACTAGAGTAAAAAGCTTATTGTGCACTTCACAAATTCCATAAGAAAATAGTTATTCAGAAATGATGGATGGGAGGAACTCTTAGTTGTCACTGTCCACAACTATCATAAGATAATAGTCATTCATTCAGAGATGATGGATGGGAAGCAACTCTTATTTATTACTACTTTGGTGAAGTCAATGTTGATCTGTAGGGATATTACTAGTAACTAAACACACAATGGTCTCCATTGTTACTAGAGGGGATCTTCCCACTCTCTGTGTTATCTCTCTGTCAGTATTGAGATACTTCTTGAAACAAATATTGCATTTTCATTTTAGAATTTTCCTCATATATATGAATAATAATTTTGCTCTGTCGACTTTTTCCCACACTTATGCTCCATGAATTTCCCCTGCATCGAGGTCAACATAACTGAAAAGGCTTTTAAGAGTTACTAAGTGAGGGAAAAGAGCTAACTGGAAAGACAATATTAAAGAAATATAAATTTATTCCAGAAAATGATGCATCAACAGAGGACTCAAGACCAAAAACTGAATCTGTAAGGAAAGTATATGGCTGGACTCATAACCAATCCTCTTTGGGCCCATAAAGAAATATAACACGGAAAATAAGACCACCTTGCAAGAACCAACAACTTAGCATGCTACAGCTGATTCACACGAAGCTTGACGATGAAACTTTTGAAAGCCTGGCAATAAAGGCCGTGTCTTCTTTGAGAATGGACTCTAGAAGTAGATACCTTTCCAAATGATATAATGTTTCATATTTCAAAATTGACATCAAATAAACCTCTACGATACCACACAAAAGGACCTTGTGTGTATGTACTGATAAAAGAACCATCTTTCATAAATAGCCCATTTGATTATTTGGGTTGAAGGTGCTGGATGACGGCACTTAATTTGATTATTCCAACAAGTGCCTGCTTTCTGACTGGAATTATCTATGCATACTTTAAATCCACAATAAATTGCAAAATGAAGTTGTACATCAATGAAAGCCAGGGGCAAGCTGATTTCCTATCAATGACTTATGGTTGATACCCAGAAACTGAAATTACTTTTCTTTCAGGAGTGATGAGAAATGGGTTGGGGACTTACTTTCACTTTTGATTGTGCCTAATTCTCGGCCTTTTCCTGTGATATTTGATGTATTTGAACGCTTAGGTGTCTCTGCTTTCTGCGGTTACTATATTTGAATAAAAATGGAAACAGAATCATCTTCAGATTTGAATTTTATGTAATTACTGACACACCACCCGATCCATTTGCATTTTAAAATGTGATTGCATTCAATGAAATAAAATAACAATAATTTCTCCCTATTTTTCACTTAACTTCATCAATATGCTTCAAATATAGGCAGTCATTTCTACTGTTCTTACTCTTATGCAAGGCCTCCAAACATGGGAAGCCAGAACCATAAATCATTAAAAGAAATGCATCAAACTCAAGTGTGCTTCAAATTTCACTTTTTCTTGACATAAATGCAAACGACAATAGCCAAGCCCAGAAAGGCCAACGGAATTGCCAATGGCAAAAGTTTTGTCACAGAGTCGATAATTTTCCCAGAACTGTTATGTGCTTGTTTTACTGTGGGCTTTGAGGAGAATGAAGACGGATCGATATCTCCAATGTAATATTCTTCCATCAATTCCCTTGCACTATTACTATGTCCAGCATCTTCAAAATCATCCGTTGCATCTTTGCCTGTACCAATGTAAAAACAGCAAGAACAATATACCAAGAGTGAGGTACTACCTTGTGTTCTTTCAAAGTTTCACGTGACCTTCACTTGACAAGATGTGAATGTTCCATCTGGAAAATTCCTAGTTAGAAGTACACAGTATCACAAATGCAGAGTCTCAATCAATTGAACACCCAATAAAGGAAATATCTTTTGTGCTCAGCAATGGAGAAAGGAAGTATGCAATCTCTGGTACCCTTGTAATTGACTAGAGAAAGGGAAAATGCATTAGAAAACTCTAAATACCAGTTGCTGACAGCAATACTTCATCTCCACCTGGATGCTCCTCCATGTAATTGGTCACATCATATACCTGTTGACATGTATGTATTGATTAAGAATTGTCAAATGAAAGCACATAGCAATAAATTATAATACTACCATGTAATCTAAAAGTTAAGAATTGCATCACAAAGCATGTTTGCAAATGTAGCAATTACAAGGAAAATCTCAAACAATACATGAAGCAACAAACATGTAGATCATATATCATGTTTGCAGTTGTTCTCACAGCGCCATTGCTAAGAACCTGAATTTGTGTGTATATAAAACATAGTTACCAAGTTCGAATTCAAATTCAGTTCGATCGAGAAAAAAAATCAAGTGAAAAAATTTCAAATAAAAAAAAACGTCAATATACCTCTTAAATCAGCATAAGTCGGAGGATGTTTATAAGAAAGAAAATGGATAGCCATACAAAGTTTCAATACCTGTACTGTAAGCTATGCTTGCATTCCAAACAAAGTCAAATACCTATTGTTTATAACACCATTTAAAGACCTTATTCTCCAGCAACGCCTGGTTATGGTTATGATCTTAGATCCAACTAATCAACGTTAGTTTGTTGGTTCACCCGCGCATCAGATAGACATGATGCTTTAGATTGGGTTTCAATATGGGAGAAAATATCTACACTTATTCCAATTGATATGGACCATAGAATGATTATCAGAAATTCAATGATGTGGGAGGTTCCTGACCTCCAGCCTAAGCAATTTAGAGTTTGGACGCTCACACCCTAGGCAGGCAATTTGGACAAATTGATTGAATCCAATTAAACACAGTAATTCGCTAGACCAATAGAATTTCCTTATTAATGGCCATGATTCGGCCAAATTTGGTAGCTATGATATAAAAATTAAAATGTCATTCCTATGACATGTAATTGAAAGAGAACTTCATTATTTATAACCCGCTCAATATTGCCTTTAATGATTTTATAAATACAAAAGCACCTACCTTTGCTGGGCACAAAAATGGCTACAATTAGGATCAATCATGCTTGCACGCAAAAAACATGTACCAGATATTGCAGACCAGATTATCTATGCAACAGATTCAGAGAAGACAGACCAAGAAGATTAGATTCTATGGGAAAGAATAGCCTTCAACAGCACGGTGAACCTTCCTTCTTTGAACAAAGATGCTACTAGTAAAAAGAGAGGATGGTGTCCGCCCGTTGAGCACCACTGTCAGGGCTAAGAAGTTTTAACTAAGTTACTAGGTCAATGTTCAAATAGCAATGTTTATTTCCCTACTTTGAGGGAATGGTTTTGGCCCTACGTTTTCAGCTCTTCCATTTTTGGGACGCTTTTTGGACCCACATTTTTTGTCCTTTTCTAGGCGCCTTATTAGCAGACCTGCATTTGCAGCAACACAACAACTACATGAAGATGCACCCAACTGAAGTTGTATAGGACTATTCAACACCGTTTTGAGAGAGATTATTCATCCACTTGCAACGTCCAATTACAGAATTACGATGGCAATATTGGATATACTTGCTACCTTTCAAACCATGCACAAAAGTGGGAAAACGTGAACCCTGTTGTTATTTACGTTTTGTATAAATAAAATAGAATAAAAAGGAGACTGTTTACAAATGTCAATTCAGTTGGCAACGACATGTGAAAAGTTGTCTTGTTACTTGCCTTTGAAACGTCTTCCTAATTTCTCATAATCATTGTTCAAGTATAAGAAACATACAGGGGGATGCCATCCCCCATAGCTCTTATGTGGGGTTTGTGTGCCCTTGATAATTCCATGACGAGGTGATCATTTGTACATATTCACATAATAAAAATACGACACGTTTATTTGCTTCTATGCAGATTGTTTCCTTACATGCATTCATAATTAAAGAAGAAGAACAAGAAGAAAATATTTTAACGTCTGCGAGGCTAAGAATAGCCTATGGGACCGACCATCTCGCATGCAGTTTTCTGCAATTCAATCCTTTGCCTGTTCAACTTGATGATGAGAGCCCCCATTTTTTCCACAGTCCCCTCGTTAAATAAATCATCCCAAGATTTATCCGTCAAGACATTTGCGTACCTGTCCCTACTGTCCTTAAAGGCTTCACACTCTAAAATGAAATGTTTTTCTGTCTCCACCTTAGCAGCAGTGCAAAAGGTACACACTCTGTCTGCCCAAGCTTCTTTTGGCCTTTCCAGCGCCCGGTCTCACAACGGAGTTGATGGGAATTAGTTCTTAGTTGAGCAATAAGAATTTTGGCTTTCCAAGGTATATTGGCCCCTATGTACGCCTTTTGATGCTGAGTGTAGGTAGGGTTAAACTCTTCAATATAATACTTTATCTTTCTCCCTAGCTCTTTATCCCAAGTTCGCTTGTGGAACTTATTGATAACAAAAGCCTTTATTTCTTTACTATTCGTGGGGCACATGCTCAAGCACATATCCCACTTACTAAGCCATTTAATATTTTGCCACATCCAAGTCTTCTTTCTTTTGCACAATATGTCATTGAGGACAACCTTAGGCCATCTACCTTCTTTCATTTGCTCAACTCTTTTTAGATATCTTATGAGTCTCACCATAGCGATTGCTTCAATAGAAACCACCCCCGTTTCACTTAGCAGGATCTCATATGGCACTGAATTCTTAATTTTGAACTTGCTTGTAATCATGTGTTTTTGAATCTTTTCTATTTTCCTCCACTGTAAGTCAGAGGTACTGCTGGCTCAAACTTCACAACCATAGAGAACAACCGGGACCACTAAGAGCCCAAAAAGGGTTTGCATAGTTTTCCAATCCCATAACTCTGCCTCTCTGCACCTATTTTGGAAAGCATAAAACGCTTTCCAACTTCCAAGAGTTCTTTTTTTCCTGCATCCTTCCCAACTCAGATTTTTGTTGAAGTCGATTCCGAGGTACTTGTAATCTTCCACTACTTCCAGGGAATTGTCTTCAAAGTAGAACTTATGTTGTTTATGTTTTCTTTTGCTATAGAAAACTACCACTTTCGTCTTGCTAGTATTTACTTGCATCCCAACTGTTCTACAAAAGTGCTCAAGGGAAATCAAGTGCTCTTGCAAGCCAAGAGCAGATTTAGCAATCAAAATAAGGTCATCTGCATACAAAAGAAGCCTTATCACATACTCACCCATGAGGGCGCCATCCCCACCCTCTAAGTTTAACCACTCTTCAAGTTTGTCAATATATAAGCCAAAAAGGATAGGGGATAATGGGCACCCTTGCTTGACCCCGATATCACTTCTGAAAATTTCGGAGATACCATCTGATGTTCTGATTTTGAATTTGAGCTCCTCATATAACCTATGAACAGCTGCTCTAAGATGTATAGGAACCCCAAGTTCCTCCATTCTATGCCATAGCTTATCCCTAGGAACCGTGTCAAAAGCTTTTTTGAAATCAACAAAGCAACAAAAGGCTTCCTCTTTTTTCTCCCACACTTTTTCAATGATGTGCCTTAAAGTAATACCATGGTCCACCGTGGAATGTTTAGGTCTAAAACCTGCTTGTCCTTTAGCACGCTTGTCCCTTTCCTCCGCCCACTTGCTAATTCTATTTGCTAGCATGCTTCCAAATAGCTTTGCAAACAAGGGGTTTATCATTATGGTCCTATAATTGGAGGGATCGTTGACATCTCCACTCTTGAAAAGAGGTATTGCGAGGCTAGTTGTCCAATCTGTAGGGAATCCCTGCTGAATGATGTTGTTGAAGATTCCCGTAATGTGAGGTGCAAGAGTTTTTGAACCCCACTTTAGATATTCCGCTTGAAGTTCTACTAAATCTTTGGCTTTTCCAACACCCAACTTCTTAACACCCACCTCGATCTCTTGCACGGTGAAAAGCTTAGTAATGGTGGCGGTGTTGACTATGGGAGGAGGGGGGTCAACCTTAGGATTCTGCTCATAGAGTTGCCTTATATTCAAGCCACTAGTCCGTTGTAATATTGCTTTCAGTTTGCTTCTTGTTCGCTTGAAGTTCCTTCCATAATAGTTTGGGGTTAATTTTTCCCAAGGAAGATTAGCTCTTCCCTCCTTGAGACCATGAAATCAACTTTTTTCTTTCTTAAAATCCGCTTGTAGCTTTTTAATTATTTTTCTTTCCAGTTTGACTCTTTCCACCTTCTCCTTGCTTTTTTGCACTCCTCATCAAACCAAGCATTAATAGGAAAGCAATTGTTTCATGTTTCCTATTCTTTGCTCTTTTGCATTTTGTGAGTGCGCTTTGAATTAAATTAGTTAGCTGCTGATTATTAAGGCCTCGGGACAGAATTTCCTCCCTCTTACAAAGTCTCTCTAATGCCTCCCTAAAGATATTACAGTTTTCTTGAGTCAAAAGAATTCTGCCCTTTGTCAAAGGTTGTTGAATGTGTTGATTTTTTATCCCAGCCTGCTGCTTATCAGTCCAAGAAAGACTTAGATAGATCGGTTTGTGAGATTTTAAATCCCAGAGCTATTCACCAATCATAACTTCCTCCATTTTCTCGCATAAGCCATGTGAACAAATTGCATAATCCACCACACTTGCTCCATTGTAGGTATTATAGGTGAAATTACCAGAATTTTTCCATCTAGGCAAACCATTGCAAATAACTAAATCAAAAGTTCCACATAAGGTAAGCAACTGTTCTCCAAAGAGATTGCAGCTTTTGTTGTCCTTTGAAATTCTTGTCCATTGATGATTTCTTTCTTTAGTAAGCCAAATAGGGTTGCAATCTTCCCTATGACAAAGAATGCTAGCTTGTTCACCAACGGTCCTGGCGTTGAAATCCCCTACTAGAAGGATTTCACCTACTTGAGAATTACTCTATTAGAGGAATTGCCTAATCTATGTTTTGACACCTCACATCATTAGCAATTTAGAGTTAACATGGGAAATTCTATCACGATTCACAATAGTTGTGGTTTAAGAGTTAAGTGGGGAAACGGTAATCCTCCAGACTCCATATACATTAATATATAAAAACGTGCCTCAACGCTATGCCTTCTAATTAATAGGAATTCCAAAACCTCTTGAACAACTGTTTTTTGTTAAGTACATCTTATATTTACAAAACGAATTTTTACAATGGACATCATAACCTTTTCTATAAGGCAACTAATGCTGAAATAAAATCAGAATAAGTTATGGGATCAAGAAAATTGGGCATCTTTAATCAATCGAAAGCCCTTGGCCAAGTGCTAATGGCATATCTTATCCTGCCACTAATAAGTTATCAGTTACTTGTTCTCGCATTTTTCTATTTAAATAAGTTGTGTCACAAACTGCCACTTATCCATGCATCAGCTACTACCAGTTATCCATGCATCAATTACCAATTATTTTTTATATTTTTTTTTATAAATGTTTATTTTGAATTTGGAACAACTGCCATTGAATCAAGGACAATACACTTGTCTCATACTCATGCAAATTAGAAAAAGCATAGGTGCTTGTCCACCCCAAAATCTAAAATAAATACACCTATCAATGTAATTAATTTCTTTAGGTTTAACAAGGCAAAACTTAATTCTAAGTTACTAAAAATAGTTCAAAAATGCAGAAAATCCAGAATTATCACTAGGAAAATTACCAAAAATGACACTTTCTTATTAAATTCTTCCAACTAGTTGCTGCAAATTATGAGTTATATGTTGTTGGATAATACTGGAAAAAAATTGCAGCAAAGTAATTCTTTCCAAATCTGGAATAAAACAGTGAAATTTTCAAAATTACTTAATATGAAAAAAATTCTAATTTTTAGGAAATTTCTAGATTACAGAAATTGTAGTAAATATCTCAATAAAAATTCATAAATAATGTCTAATCATGAGATAAATAATAGATTTCTCAAACTAAATGATATTCAATGAAACACAAATTTTATTTTATTTTTCAAAAGAAAATTATGGATTTTTGTGGAAAATAAATTTGAGAGTGAAGAGTGTCAATTCTCGTTAGCTCATTCGGTTAAGGTCTTGGTGTCATCAGCAGGGCGACCCGGGTTCAATTCCCCTTAGGGATGAGCTAGTTGGGAGGAGACACCAAAAAATCCAGCCATGTTAAGGGTTGGTATGGCCCAGGCCAGGTGCGATCCCCGAGTGACTTTGACGACTTAGAAGCCCCTGGGTTGTGGTTCTTAACCAATAGTTCAATGCTACCAGCCCTAAGTGATAGGCATTCGAACAAACAAACAAAAAAATTGAAAAAATGAAGAATAAACAATAACAACAATTTCCAAATTTTTATCTAATGCTAATTTTCCCAAATAAAACTTATCTATGTTATTCCAAGGAATAATTAGCAATTTTCTGAATTTTAATAAATTTTCCATGGAGTGAAAATTCAGAAAATAAAAAGATCTAATCAAGATATTTTAATTTCACCAATAGATCTAGCTGAAATCCAAAATATTTTTGTGGTTTTCTTTTAGGGTTAGATTCCACCAACTAAAACAAAGAAAATAAAAGAGATTTACTTTGATTTTATGGATGGTTGCAAGAGAAATAAGAGAAACAAATGCCTTACATTTTTTGGAGGCTATGGAGTAAACAAAGAATTTCTCCAATGGACTTATTCCACAAAGATCACCTAGAAAGGGTAAGTTCTCAAGGCCTCCAACCCTTCATAGATGTATTAGAAGCTATAATCATGCAAAATCACAAAGAGGGGATGGATTCCTCGTCTACTTCTTACTTGAGTGATACCCTACACTAGGAGGGGTTATATTTGCAAAATCTTAATGAGGATTAGTACCAAAAAAAAACCTCCTATGCAAAAAATTCAATTGAATCTATATTAAACCCTTACCATATATCCAATCCCTTTGAACAATATCGCCCCTAAAGAAGCTCAAAAGAAATAGAACACAATGCGCTAGCATTAAGTTACCTCTAATAGAATAAACATGATCAAGAAAAATACTATCACCAATGGAAAGCTCCAAGATTTAACCTTCAAAGCAAAGGAAAATTTTATTATGATAGAAATGTCTTGTACAAAGATAGCTCTCTTGTAGAACCAATAATCAACAATTGAAATGAAAGAGGAGACTCCTTTTATAGCTTTGGAAGCTCAACCTCTTTCTCATTAAAAGAATTAATTTTTACTTCGAAAAGACTCAAAACCCTAACAAATCCCTCTTGACATGAGAAATAATAATAAAAAATCACCAAATGGTTGAGAATGGACAAAAGGAGAGGAAAATATCTCAAAGAGGGCCAACGACTTGCTTATGAAGGAATAAATGACCAAAAGGAGGGGGGCGACTTACGGTTTGAAAGAAGCTTCTAGCTTTCCTTGGCACGTGTGGGCCTAAGGAAGCTTCTAAAGCTCCTAACCAACTCCAAAAATGTAGGGAAGGATCCAATTAAGTCAAATAAGGGACAAAACCAAGCGAAAATTAAGGAAAGATGGCCCCACGCCTAAGGAAAGGAGGGATGGCTCACATGTGTGGGCACTCGGAGGGGTGTTTTGGCATTGAAAGGAGGGTGTTTGGGAAGCGAGGGTTCTAGATAGGCTTAGGAGGGTTAAAGAACTTGGATAGACATAAAAAGTAGGGAGGTGCTAGCCTAGGAGGCTAGTTTAGGAGGGTGCATTGGGATGCGTAATATTTGCATGAAAATATGAGGAGGGTCTCACATTAGAAGGGGGGACTTTAAGTTATAAAGTTAATGATCAATTGGAACATTTAACTTAAAGTTAGACTTAGGGAATCCATGTCCTAACCTTTTAATTTTTTTTTAACCACTAGAATATTAGAATTATCATGTAACCATTTGCAAGAGAGACTCCAAACACTCTAGACTCTAACTTGACACTACATAAGTGTCCATGGTGACCATACTGTTATCACCAACCTTGTAGTTGCCTATGTATGATGGATCCAGGATAGATGGTAGAGGGGCAAGCAACTAGGGAGGTGGAACCAAGACTGCCTAGACTCCCAAATGGATGGTTGTCACGTCAATCAAGGCAGTCTTCGCTTTATGTTATCTAAGTCCAAGACAACAACGGGGGAGACCTGGATCTAATCCCGATAGGAGAGATCAGACCTAGACACCAGAATAGATCAAATGTGGCTTTGAGGTACGTAAGGTGTAAGGTAAATGGAAACCCTAGCTCTAGGGTTTAGGTACTAGCAACTGATGAGGATGACCACTGTCTTAGGAAACGTAACTGTGACAAGGTGAGCAAGGACAGAGTTGGGACTGTCTAGTACCAAGGAGATAGACTCAATGAAAGATATGAAAGTAGCAGGTAACTTGAGTTATCAAGGAATGGTCAACTTTCGAAGGAAAGAGGTCAAGAAGGGCTAGCGCTATGCTTGGAGATCAGGTGCCTGTTCATCCTTGGGTAATGGAGTCAGTATCAGCACAACGTTTCAGTGAACCCACCTGGGATATGTCCTGATCTATGGACCCAGAAAAGGATTTGGCCCGGAAGATTCAGGTTACAGGAAAATCAGTAGAAGGAGGGCTAGCGCTAGGGTTTGGAGAGGCAGATCTGCAGATCTAGAGCCACCAGGAGACCATCAGCTCAGCGTTGGGGTGGAAATGAGATCAGGATGGCCCAATCTACAAACCCAAATCAGAAAATTTCAGGAGAAATCAGATCTGGAAAAGTCAAAATCTGATGAGGGGGGCTAGGAGGTTGAAAGTCAGTTTTTCAGATCTAGGGCAACCTGGCAAGAACTAGCTCAGCATTGGGGGTGTTCTGGAATGAGGAAGACTTGATCTACACACCCATGTAATTATTTTTCAGAAAAAAGTCAAATTTTCAATGGGACGCTGGGGTTTGAGTAGTCAAAAAGTCAGATCTAGGGAAAACCAGTCAGAATTAGGGTAGCATTGAAGATGATTTAGTGAGGGGGAGGACCGATCTACAAAACCCAGAAATGGTTTTCTCAAAGATCAAGCGGTTCCCCGATTAAATATTTTGTTGATTTTTTATTATTTAGTAGTTTTTTAGAAAAAATTGAAGAAAAGTAGGTACAATGGATTTAGATCTGAAAAAGGGAGAGACTTACCTGTTAGATCTTACCTGGAAATGCTTGTAGATGCCTTGATGATGATGATCCCCACCATCCCGATCAATTTGAGAAGATTGAAGCAAGTTCTATGTCTAGTATTTGCCCGAGGAAGTCAATGCGCCCTCTCTCCTGCACAACAAACGTCAACCATATCAGATTTGCTATGACATGAGAAAGAAGCTATATGCTGCAGAAAAATAGCAAGAAGAAATCATAGGTCACCACAACACTAATGAAAACTCGCTGATAAAAAATGAAGACAATCCAAGCGAGTTGAGGTCTCCCCTGCAAAAATGCCCAAGTTGAAGTCGTCCTCCTGTCGACAAAACAATGATCCCCAAAAAAATACAGATCTCATAACAATTTCCCGAATGCAAGATAGCAAAAGACTTTCCAATCACCACCGAATAACACCAGATGCAAAGCAGATCCAGAAAATATTCACAAAAAAATCTTTTTATTAATCAGATCCAAGAGCCAAAGACTCCTTACAAATGAGAAGCTCTCTCCTTTAAATAAAAATGAGAGAACCAAAATCCTAACCACTTTCAAAACGAGTGGCTAAGATTAAAAGACAAAATATTCTAATCAATGGTTGAGATGAGCTCAACATACAATACATGGATCAATATACCCATAAAGTACCAAAGTGGACTAAATCACCCATAAAGAAGGTAACCCACTCAACAAAAAATAAATGAAGCACATGGTGGGTCCATGAAGTGTTAACTAACTCCCTATGGGTGCCCCATGGCACAATAAAATAATATAATATTTTAATTCTTTGACTTTGTGCCTCCTTGAGGAAATCATGAGCCTCCCAAAAGCTCCAGAAAATAATATAAAAATGCCCAAAAAATAGGTGTGGGCCCAATCAGGTGTTGCAACTGTTGGAGAAGGTGCGGAGGACATCACTCTCATCATCATGAGTCATCCCATGTCATTTCCTTGCCTCAGTGGCCTAAATCGATTTCTTCAATAGCCATTTAATCATTTTTTAATCTGCCGAGGGAAATGTGAACCTGCCAAAACAACCTCCTAGGGTGCCTGCATTGTCAAACTGAGCCCACGAGGCAATTTGGGATGGGGGTACTATGGTACAAACAAGTGGCTACACCCCTATGCCCCATACAACGCCCTAGGAGATCCAAATAAAACATCTCCCTGCTCAGACACATCATCCTGTGAAGCAAAACTGCATCAAAAAAGGTAAAATGAGCCTAATCATCTCTGTAAGTGCCCGGAACTGAAGATAGGCTATCTCATTAGACTCAGAGAGTCCAAATCCATCTAGGGTGTATATTCATACCCCTCTCAGGTCTCTACCTGATCATCAACCATATCCAATAGACAATATAACCATCTGTAAATGATCAGATACCAATAATATAACTCGGACTATCATCCATCTGCTACAAGTGCTATAAGGCTAAGACATGCTCTACAACTCATTTAAGCAACAATCACAACAAGTAGCAGTCATTTCACTGGTGGTGTATCAACCAAATACATATATAGGGTTTATTTATTATTACTCAGACCAGAATTTCAAGACTATACTCACTTCATAGTTGTAGTCAATTTGCTAGTGAAGGGTGAAGGATGAAATTAACAAGGCTAGGGCAAAGGATGACTTCCTACTTAACATCATGAAACTTTGGATATGGAAAGAAAATACTCACTATAACCAATGGCGGACAAACAACAACACAAGGAAAGGCAGTGCCTCACAAATGGTTGAGTTGTTCCATGAATGCTTATTCAACTTAGGCATCATGTCTACATCAAGTTTGATCCAAGTTCATTAGGACCATCAATTTTATTTCCATGTCCTTTTTGGCCTATATGACCCTTTGGGACTTCACCAGTGCTTAAAAGCACAGCTAATCGTAGCTTTCATCCAGGACACATTCAAATTTATAAGGTCAGCAATATTTGGATATAGCATATATTTAACCATTGCTTTTGGGACCTTTTCTTATACCCTTCAAGGGGTATTTTTAGCATTTCATTGCTCTTGCCCTTTTTTTCATATGTTAAGAAACACAATTTAGCATTTTTATTTTTCATGGGCGCATATAAACATTTCCAATATAAGTAGTACATGAGCTTTCATTTTTGGCCAACAACATCTCAAGTGACCAAGGGGAGTTCTACACAGTGCCAAACATCGGGACAACCGACCAGAATGATTTAGGCATACAATCCAACTCACCAAAGGCAAGTTCTGTCACCAACTCAGAGCCGAGACACAAAATAAACAGGGAGGTTTGTCCAACAAAGGTTCTAGCGGGGAAAAAGGTCCTCCATGCCATAAATCAAGTAGTAAGTCGGGTTAAAAACAAAACTGGAAGGTAATGGATGGGTGGAGACAATGAATGATGAAGCCAACACTAGCAAGCCAAAACAATGGTGGGAATGACTACCTCTATTCTCCCTAAGGACGGTAAAACCAATGAGTATAGATCAGGAACTTCCAAGTCTAAGTAGGGACACCAATACATAATACAAATACATCCAAGTCCATATAATTATGACCGCCATATCATGACACTACATGTTAATACATGTCACAAAGATGAGTATAAAAGAAAATGATAACCATAACACAATATAATAAAAGTCGAGTCATAATCATGCATATAATCCATCTGAACCATCATCTGTCGAATGAGAAAGTACTGACATAAAACTGGGCATCAATAACTGCTCTGTAATGACTAAATGGCTACATCGGTCCTCAAATCTAAGTGTCCTGAGACTCAATCCTGACATGGGAGAGTAAAATAGTCCACAAATAAAATAATGATCCATCAAAACTGCTCATCTCAACATCTCAGCATCTCATATGTAAGAGATCTGGCTGAAAAATGTACTGTATCTGAAAAATAGAATATGGTAGCCCGGCTACTATATATGTGATAACACATACATAGACTCATTGGGCTTAGGTGCTCTAATGTATAACAAATCGCACCTTGAAAATGTCCCAGACTTGGAGGATTTCGAATGAAAAAACCTTGGATTATTTACGATCGTGAAAATGTAAATAATCCTCTGTAAAAAAATACTCATGAGACATTCCCTTTGTGCAACCATCATAGGGGAGTTGAGTATAAGTTATAACTGACCCTTCACATATACAAAATATATCTCAGTTAAATCATTACATTACATTACAACCATGGATCACTTGATATAGTGATATAGTTTACATGACTAGCTTAGACAAGCCATACATTGAACATAATATGGATCATCTACATCTTTACCCTTGGATAAGTCCTTGTAGAATCTGAGGACTAACACACCTTAATCTCGAAATAGATAAAGCTGAAATCCACAAGCATTGCCAAATCCCAAAGAATGTAGTACAACGAAGAAAAAGGTAATCTCCAAACATTGCAGCACGCCAATGCAACTCCTTAAAGAGAGCTGAATATTGATCTTCAAAATAACTCCAACAACTTTTGGAATAATCATTAGTGTAGAAGTTTAAGGACCAAATTGATCGACACAAGAAGTTGATAAAATTATGGTACATGTTCCTCATCTATTGGAAAAGCATTTCACAAATTGGAGCAATAAGAGGATACAAGACAAAAAGAAGCCAACTGTCAGTTGTCAACAGTATGAATGAAATAGAGAGAAGATGTAGTGTTCAAACACCCAAAATGGAACTACTACTGTAAAAAAGGAAATAACCAAAATAGAAACATAAAGTAAGAGATAAAAGCAAGGAAAAGAATTGGGGAAACCTGCACACCCAAGGGATGGAGGAAGACATTTCCATAAACAATAGGTCATGGAATAATATGGTTGATTGTACTGAAAAATGATATAAGATACATATGAGAGGGAGGGAAACCACCATTTATAAAAATAATGATGCAAAACTCGAACAAACCCCTAACTTAAGATTTATTCCACTAGTAAAGTCATTAGGGCCTTATTATATATAAATGACATTTTTCCAACAAAATGATTACTATATTTTATTAAAAAGCCGTAGAATAGAGTAATGATGTAATTAATTGGATTGTGTTATCACCTAGTACATCCAAAAATTCAAACAAAGTGCATATTGATATTAATAGTACAAACCATATGTGCCTCCTCAAATTTCAGCAAGTGACCTGTAGAATTGTCCTACTATGAAAATAAAATGGAAAATATATAAACATTGGTAAAACAAAAGAATTAAGGTTTTAGGTAGGCACTTGCTACCGTTTATGGTGCACCTTGACCAATTGGGGTTGTATCTTCTAAGTGCAAAGATCCATTTGCATTTGAGTGAATTGGACAAGGAGAGTCGAACCAAAGCTTCGGTTCTTCAATATCTAGAAGGACCACCTTGAATGTTGAGATGTGCCCAATTACTAAATGTTGGAGGTTTTAGAGGTCCAAACAAGTGCTAGCCTCCCACTATTGAAGCTATCAGACGTGATGCTACATATCACCATGGGATGGTGAATTCGCTTCTCCATGCTAGGATTGCATGATACCCAGTCTTTCTCTACAATCAATGATAATGAAACTAACATGGGATGTAACCTCTTGGCCTTCTTCAGATTTAGCTTCACATTTCTTTGCCCTAATGCAAATAATGGAGCTCTTCGCCAGACAACAGAAGCAACATGAGTGATTCAAGGCCATCGTGGGGAACATGTAGTCAAGCCACCATCAACACAAAGTCTAGAGAATTGTGAAGAGAACTGGGTGGTACTCTGGAGGACGGCTCCATCACCGTGTAATGTAGGGGATGTATTGTCGACCCTCCCTTTAATCAACTATATGCAAAATGATGGGAGTAGCTCACTAATATGTGTTGAGTTATGCCAGTTCCCTCGTTCATTAAATTAACTTGACTAGAGTGGGGTGGGGAGGAGGCTCCCCTTCAAAACATTTTGAGCTTTTTACTACGCATGACTATGGACACTGGATAAAGGTATGGTGGGATACCCCATTCTTGTTGGTGATGAGAATGCCTTTGCCAAAAATCGCTCCTTGATTCATGCTTTTATCCACGTCAAAATTGTTATCTCAAAGGAAGTGGAAGAGGGACGCTTCATGAAATTTCTTGAGTAGAAGTTGAGCTCTCTAGATAATATGAGAGATGGAGGGAGAGGAGATGATGTTGAGTCCTTTCAATGCCTTGACGATAATTAGAGAGTCTCTTAGGGCATATATTTCCGCTTGAACAAAGGAGCCAAATAGAACAAGACCTTGCCAAGTTGGTGGTACTTATGCTACATTGTTCAATGCAATGCCCAACCCCCATGCAAAAAAGACATCTGTTGTCCCTTAGGATCTATGATTACCCACACACCCACCCCCCCAAACATAGAAAAGTAACATTTTTACAAATATAACATTATTACAAAATCATTAGCATAGACACAAAATAGCTCACATGCATAGAGTCTAATACCTACTAAAGATGTGGTCAAGGGCATAACATACCCTCACCTTTAAAAAATATTTTCCCTCGAAGATGAAAAATCAAGCAATAAATGCCAATGCTGAAAAAGTTCTAGAAACTTAAAAAACATGAATTGATACACCAATCAATGTCCAAAGGTGGTAGTATAATAATTCGTAAAAAGCATAAACATGCCTCTAGATCTTGTTGCGGGTTCAAATTTCCCAAATGCAGAAACTAAATAGGCCTCCAGAGTAATTTTTGAGGAGAGCATGCAAAGAAAAGAAGGATGTGCTATATGACTCAAGTCAATTGAAGTATAGAGAGCAAGATTTGAACCCCAAACCACTTATTTTGAATATTACTATTTCAACCAAGTGAACAAAAACATGATTATATCTAAAACATAAAAGTAAATGGAGGGCCCTTTTTTAAACAATGCAAACCCAAGAGAAGAGGTGCATTACAACATGTGAAGACTTGGTTGTTCCACCAAAAATGCTTCAAACTCCCATGTAGTTCCTTCTTTAGGGACTCTGTGATTTTGCTATTATGGAGTTTCTCCCCTTTATCTCAAGAATGCCTTCATGCTCTAATATGAGCTTACCTTCATCGTCCATCAAGTGAATCTTTGTTTGGGTGACCACCTAGTTACCTAACTTCTTTAAGCAAAAAACATGGAAGACTTCATGTAGTCTTGCCTTGTTGCAAATTTCGAACACATAGGCAACCTTCCCAACTTTTGTTAGCACTCTAAATAGGCATAAAACAAGGGTTGGAGCTTGTTCTTACCTTGTTAAAGGGTTGTTTGTTTGTATGGTTGTAGTTGAACAAAGACCATATCTTTGATTGTGAATTATCTTTTGGAGCATTGTTTATTAGTTTTTCTCGGAGGTCTCCACTCGCTCTGAGAAGTCAGTATAATCAACTCGGCCACAATATTCACTAATCCAAGATGAAATACACTTCCAACAAATTTAGAACTTGCAGCACATGAAATCCTTACAAAACAATCAGGCAATCACATATGACTCTGAAATTTACCTTGGAAACCCCAATGGGGAAAACCAGCTATCTGTGGGGCTTTCTACTTTCTCGATCCCAGAACAAATAAAATATAGAAGTACAATCAAATTTAGAGAAGCAACTAGTGAACCTGAAGGGACAAAACCCTAGATATGCAGCAGCTGCAACTGTCGCTTCTTGGAAAATGCGCCCCCAAGTGTACACCCTCATGTTGGATTTCTCAAATCTGACTCTGGCAGTCACTGGATATTGTACACTCTGTCTATCTTTCTTAAGGATGCTCCCTCATCTCTCTCCTCTAGAAGGTGAAATGCGTCCTCAATTAGTGAAAACGTCCTCCAGCAGTTATAGATGTGTCCTCTCTTCTCAGAAAAATGTCCCAGTTATGCTGCACTCAGTCAGTCTCTAACTGATCACTAAAGACCTTTCCTCGGTCACTAAAGAAGACCCTCAGCTCTCTGGGCCCTCACAGCCTCCCACATGTGTGCAGCAATCTCCTCATGTCCCACACGTGTGACGTGCTGTTGCTCACGCCCTCCTCTAGCTGCTCACTTTGTTGCTGATCTTCAGTCTTTGAAGATGCTCAGTGAAGACTCTCTCTCTCATTGCCCTAATGATAGAACTCTTGGACTCTCTGAGAATCTGTCCTTTCACTGCCCTCAAGAATGCACCCCCAACTTTCTCACAGATGGTTTTCCCTCCTTTGGTCAACTGCTACTCTGATCTCTTGATACACACAAAAGATGATTTTTCTTTTGCACCCTCACTGCCTTTTTATAAGTCAATTAGAAATTAGGTCACCAAACCCTAATTAGGGTTCCAAAACCCTAATTTCACTTTTGGTGCCAAAAATCAAACTACTGCATTAAAATTGCATGCATGCACTTTTGCATATAACTGGCAAAAGTGACTTGAATCACTGCATGTCTCCACTACTGGATCAATGACACATGACAAGGTGCATCTAACACTCTACCCTCCTGCCTGTACTGATAAGTGCCTCCATGCTAGGCAGTGTACATGGAGGACATCCTGAGTTACACCATAACTCAACACTCCCTCTTAACGAGGGATGTCCGACCACAACTGATGCCTAGATCCAACAAGTCCTCTGCTACAGTCATGTATGTCCCGACTACCTTCGCTGCGCTCTGACCTGAAACACTCTGATCCTCCTCCATCCTAGTGGTCTCGGAAGGAGCCTCTCGCTCTCTCTCGGACCACATCACTGATCCTGGACTCAGTCTCCCTCTAAGTCTCTATTGTATCCAACCTCTAAAGCTATCATCAAGCGAATCAACTGACTGATACCCGATCTCCCTCCTTGAGATGATTCAGCGCGTTCTTGAGCTAAATCCATCTCAGTCATCTCATACCAACTCAATCTCTAGCTGGTACTAGAATGAGCATCTCGCTCTTCTCTCTTCCTAGTGGGATGACTCCAAATGCTCATCAGAATTGGGAGCTTCTTGCTCCAACTCCATCTCAAAGTCTAACGAGGACCCTGACAACCACCCGGTTGTTCCTGAAGTATGTCTTCCTCGCACCACATACTCTCCACTAATCCTGCGGCCCATCAACACCGGGTCAGCTCCTATTGGGTAAGTGAATATCAATTGTCTCTAAAACACCACAGAGAAACCTGCATCATCCAAAGATGATACTGAGAGTATGCTCACTCTCAGTCCTGGTATGTAAAGAACTCCAGCTACCTCTAAGAGTTCTCCACAATCTAGTAGGAACCTAACTCTTCCTACTCCTCGGATCACATGCTCCGTGTCGTCATAATCTCTGAAGGTCTGCTTAGGAGTATCCTGAAGGAATATGAACGCTTCTTGCATTACAGTCATATGACTGCAGTGCTTGCACTCCACAAGCCATCTCTCATCAACTTGTACCTTAGGCATACTGCTATCGTGACCAAGAACAAAAGAGGCAAGAGAGAATTTCCTCTCAAACATGTTGGTGAACTCATCCACTTCTTCTGTCGCTACTACCTACTCATCCCTCTACTCCTTATTCTTCTTCTTATGAGGGCATCGACCTGCATAATGCCCATACTCATTGCGTGCAAAACATCTGGCCTTACTCAGGTCTTTCTTCAGTTCACCTCTCTTGAACTTCTACTTTCCCTTCGTGGCATGTGCCACGTCTTTCTCTTCTGGTGTTGTAGAAGAGGACCCCTGAATGTACCCTCTTCGGGTCTCTTCCTGTGTGAAATCATCCCACATACGATCCCACTTGGGGAGGTTTTCTCTGGCTACAATGGATTCGACAAATACTTCCCATGATTTAGTCACCCAATTCCAAGCTTGTCGAACTAACTCTCCATCCTTCACTTTCTCCCCCATAGCTTCCAACTCGTCTCTAACCTAAGTTATACGAGTCAAATAGGTGACCATTTCCTCACCCTTGGCCATCTTGATGCTCTTTAGTTTCTCACTAAGCACCATCTTTCTATTCTCATTAGAGCTTTGGTATAGTTTCATTAGAGCATCCCACATCTCATATGCATTACTTTTTCCTGAAATTTGTGGGATGATGTGGTCCTTGATTGCATCAAGGAGAATCCGTTGAGCCTTAATGTTCTTCTTTTCATAAGCGGCCTTTGTCATAGCATCTATAGGAATAGTTATGGGATTTGTATCTGTGCTCTCCACAATGTCCCACAACTCACTTTCTTTCTAAAACAACACAACTCTGGCCTTCCATGCATTGAAATTTGAGGCCCCATCCAACCGATCCTCCACACGCAAACTGCTAGCCATCTCTCTGGTCAATCTGGGTCATAAACCAACTGCCACAATTAGCAAAAATCAGAACTAGCCCTTACACACCAAGATCTGGAAGATCTGTCTCAAATCTATCCTCCAGCAATCAACTCTGATAGATTTGACCTCCACCAACTCAGATCTCACACCTGCACTGTAGATCTAGGTAGATCTGGTCTCTATCTTGTTGATACCAGCTAGATATGTCTCAGATCTAGACTCCAACACTTCAGATCTGATGGATCTGAACCCTACTCTTCAAATCTGGTAGATCTAGTCACCCTCTACGCAAATCTGACTCCTCCACTAAATCCACTAAATCCTCTAACCTCTAACGAGGCTCTAATACCATATTAGTTTTTCTCAGAGGTCTCCACTCGCTCTGAGAAGTCAAGATAATCAAGTCGGCCATAATATTCACTAATCCAAGATGAAATATACTTCAAACAAATTTAGAACTTGCAGCACATGAAATCCTTACAAAACAATCAGGCAATCACATGACTCATAAATTTACCAAGGAAACCTCGATGGGGAAAACCAGCTATCTGTGGGGCTTTCTACTTTGTCGAACCCAGAGCAAATAAAATATAGAAGAGGTACAATAAAATTTAGAGAAGCAACTAGTGAACCTGAAGGGCCAAAGCCCTAGATGTGCAGCAGTTGCAACTGCTGCTTCTTGGAAAATGTGCCCCCGTTAGGACACCCTCACGCTAGATTTCTCAAATTTGACTCTGCTAGTCACTGGATATTGTACACTATGTCTATCTGTCTTAAGGATGCTCCCTCAGCTCTCTGCTTTGGTCTTCTTTGGTCTAGAAAGTGAACTGCGTCCTCAATCACTGAAAACGTCCCCCAACAGTTATAGTTGCGTCCTCTCTTCTCAGAAAAACGTCCTAGCTATATTGCACTCAGTCAGTCTCTGACTAATTACTAAAGACCTTTCCTCAGTCACTAAAGAAGACCTTTATCTCTCTGGGCCCTCACAGCCTCCCACATGTGTGCAGCAGTCTCTTCATGTCCCAAACGTGTGACGTGTTGTTGCTCACGTCCTCCTCCAGCTGCTCACTCTGCTACTGCTCTTCAGTCTCTAAAGATGCTCAGTGAAGACTCTCTCTCTCACTGCCCTGATGATAGTACTCCTCACTCTTTGAGAATCTGTCCACTCACTGCCCTCAGGAATGCGCCCCCAGCTTTCTCGGATGGTTTGCCCTCCGTTGGTCAACTGCTGCGCATAGCTGCTCTAATCTCCTGATACACACAAAAGATGATTTTTCTTTCACACCCTTACTGCCTTTTTATAAGTCAATTAGAAATTAGGTCACCAAAACCTTTAGGGTTCCAAAACCCTAATTTCACTTTTGGTGCCAAAAATCAAACTGCTACATTAAAATTACATGTATGCACTTTTGCATGTAACTGGCAAAAGTGACTTGAATCACTGCATGTCTCCACTACTGGATCCATGACACATGGCAAAGTGCATCTCACACTCTACCCTCCTTCCTATGTTGATAAGTGCCTACATGCTAAGCAGTCTGCATGGAGGACATCCTGAGTTACACCATAACTCAACATTGTTGAGCAACATGTTGCTTCATGCAGTTTGCTACCATGGAAAAGTTGTCCTTGAGAATGCAAAGGATGTTTTGCGTTTCCTATAGTGTCAGTTGCAACAAGGACTTTGGCATTTTGAATGTACCATGGAAAAGTTATCCTTAAGGTTAAGAAGGATGTTTTGCATTTCCTGCAATGTCATTTGCAACAAAGACTTTGTTATTTTGAATGATGTGGTGATTGGGTGATGGGAGTTCATAGCCATATAATACCTAAAAGTGAGTCAACTTATTGTAAGAGAAATAGGCAGTATTATACCAATGTTCTGCAAGATGTAGCCACCTAATCCATTTTTCCTACTTATCCCATGTATACATCCAAAGATATCCTTACAAGCACTTGTTAACGACCTATGTTTTCCCATCTATTTGAGGATTATAAGAAATACTCATTAAAAGCGACACTAACTTGAGATGTTTTTTCTAGAAGAGACTAACAAACCTCAAATCACTATCACCAATGATAAAATGGGGCATCCCATCGATAGACATACTTAAAGAATAAATCACCAACCCCTAAAATTGTAAACTTGGTAGTTGTTGATGTTAAATTTAGCATTTGCATGTATTCTTTAATTTTTGCAGAGTGTAAGATAGATAACAATAAAACAAGTGCAGTAGATAATCAAGCATCAACACAATGAACACAAGATGTTTTTCATGGAGAAACCTTTAAAGGACAAAAACCCCAAAAGCATTAGTAATTCATCCCTTAAATGAGATGACTAAGTTTGCAAAAGGATCTCAAAATTCTGAGATGAATGTTCTTCAATAATTTGTCAAACCCTTAGTAGGCTTGAACAATTTCACCCTTGACAGAATTTGACCAAAAATTTTGACAAGAACAAATTGCACAGAAAATGTAGATTAGGGTTATTTGCCCAGAATTTCTCTCTATTGCCCGAAGGTATTTTTTTGCTGCCTAAATTTCCTCTTTTATGCCCGAGTCAGTCTTCACTCTGCCCAGATAGCAAAATGTTGCCCAGAATGTTGCTCGAGTTACTTTTGAGGTTGCCTAAGTAGGAGAAGAACAACCTGAGAAGTTTTGTGTTTGCCCGTGATGGGTAACAGGCTGCCCGAGGTCAAATCCAGGTTGCCTGGATCCCTGCTGGGTGACCCTGTGAATTCTTCCTGCTGCCCAGAGTCAAATTCAAATTGCCCGTGAATTTTGCCTGCTACCCGAGCTTCTGTTAGGGCTGCCTCTGTAGTTCTTCCTGTTGCCCAATCTTGTTTAGGACTTCCCGTGTACTTCTTCCTGTGAGTGCCCGAGCTGAGGAATGGGTTTCCCGAGGGTTCTTTCTTACTGCCAGGAATACTGTTGTGGCTGCCCGTGAGGAGAGTGGTCTACCCGGAAGAGAGAGGAAGCAGCCCTAGTTTTGTTTTGCTGCTGGTAGAGAGGAGGGAGGAGAACCCTGGTCCGTGAGTAATGTGGAAGGATGCCCTAGCAGCTACGCCACCAAGCTAGGGCATGAAACATCACTCTAAATGCTTGCTTAGAGGCACCACCAGTGAATCTCAGTCTTGATGGTAGCAGATCAGATCTTGTTGAAGTGTGTCAAAAATGAATGGCAAGTGAACTTTATTTATATCTTTTCACTCACTTGAAGTGGTCCTTATAGATAGGAATATAATAATAGGGTTTTAATATTTTACCCTTTTTACTTTTACCTTTAGTGGCACTAATGGCCTTTTTGTAATTTCACTTTGACTTCTTGTGGTACAATTAGTCTTCTTGTATTTTCACTTTGGCCTCTTGAACTTCTACAAGTGTCTTGTGGTCAATGCAAGTGGTCATAAGGGTCCTTTAAGCCCATACAAAGTACATCATCATAAATAGGGAGCATTACTAATGGTTTGATCTTGAACTCCTTGCGCCACCAAGATAAGGTAGTAGGTTTCTTAACCAGGGGTAGCTAATCCCTGGAGAAGATCACAAAGCCCATAGATAAAGGATAAGAGTGCCTCACATGCCCAGACCTGGTCTAGGGCTTATAATGATGTCCTGGTAACTAACCAGGTGCCTCAACCTTAGGCTCCATCAATTGACTCAATGTCAAATACTTGGTAACTGACCAAGCACATCCTTTCTCTCGGAGAATGGCCCTCAGCCCTAGGCTGAGTCCCCCAGTCCTGAACGGTTCATCTTCCTGGTAACTAACCACGTGCCTACATTCAAAGAATGGCCACTCAGCTCTACGCTAAGTCCCCCAGTGTTGGACTGGTTCCACTTCTTGGTAACTGACCAGGTGCCTCCATTTAACAAATGGCTACTCAGCTCTAGGCTGAGTCCCCCAATGCTAGATTGGTTCCTCTTCCTGGTAACTAACCAGGTGCCTCCATTCAAAGAATGGCCACTCAGCTCTAGGCCGAGTTCCCCCAGTGCTAGACTAGTTCCTCTTCGTGGTAACTAACCAGGTGTCTCCATTCTCCAAGAGAATGGCTCTCAATGTTGCTTAGGAAAATCAACAGATGACCACCTAACCAACTAGGTGGGAAACCATGTACCATGTACCATGAATATGATCAAAGTGTACCTAGAAAAGTTTTTCAAGCGAGGCATTCTTTTCTCTTTCTCCTCTTAACACTTCTCCAACCCCTACGGGGGTTTTTGTAATGATATGTCAGCATGAGGGTCAATTTTTGTAAAACTTAGTTGCCTCGGACTTTATTATTAGGGAAGCCCTTTCATCGAGTGTTTTTCCCTTGGATAATTAAAATTCATTTTTAATGATTTTAATTATCTGAGTTTTTCACTCAAAAATTCCTCCAATGTGGTGAAAGGCGTTCTAATGATTGAGTCCTGTTGGACACAATGGTCACACTGAGAGGGGGGGTGAATCAGTGTGAACAATTTAAGCCCTTTTAAACTTCTATTAGTCATTCAGAGTTTATCAAGAATTATGTTATCAATTACATCATCATATTCATTAGCCAAATCAACCATGAGTCATAAGCACAATAATCACATCAAAGAGAGACACAACAATATATGTAATGTTGATAAGAAGAGCACCACTCTTCAAATCAGCACCAATTGATAAGAAGAGCACCACTCTTCAAATCAAGATTGGCCTTTCTAGTTTCTTCAACCTCTTTTGAGTCTTCACCAGGCTCTTCGTGTTCTTCCTTTTGAGTCTTGACTGAACAATTTTGTCTTTAGTTGTTCAACTTCGGCATTCTTGTCTTTCAGTTGATCCCACAACTCTTCATCCTTGTGTTTGAACCTTACAAGCAATACTCTCATTGTCATGGTCTTCTGCTGACATTCATTCAAAGAATCCAAGATTCTCCTTTTGAACCTTATGAATTCACTATGGTTCATATTTGTTGTGTTCAAGACCCAATTGGCTCTGAGATCAATATTCATCAAAGTGAGATGTATCTCCTTTGCAGCTTTTGACAGATCCTCATCATCTTTTGCAAGAACCTTCTTAATTTCATCACACATGCTATCATTACAATCAAAAGAATCCATACCTTTACTGGAGTCCACTTCTTTCTTTTCTTCTTCTTGATTGACCTCTTCCGAGGGCTTGACTTCTAATTCCTGATCCGTCTTTTCGGTGTCTAGTCTTCCCTTTTGATACTCGCTTTCCAACTTGAACCAAAGGTCTTTAGCTGAAGTGTACTCCACTACACTTTCTTTCACTGAGCTGGGAAGTCCATCCATGAGAAACTTCAAGGTTGTAGCATTGTGTTTATTTGCTTCTTTCTATGCATCCGCCTTGCCCTTCTTATTGGATGGAGCGGGTTGATTGATCACAATCTCCCAGACACCAAACTTCTTCAAATATGCTTTCATCTTGCTCCTCCAAATAAAATAATTTGTCACATCAAGTATAGGCACATGATTGCTTGATGACTCTGCTTTTGCCTCCATTGTGCATCCACAGATCTCCTTTAAGCTTGCAAGGATTGTAACGAATGCCGGATCTGATACCAATTGTTGGACACAATGGTCACACCGAAAGGGGGGGTGAATCAATGTGTGAGCAATTTAAACCCTTTTAAACTTCTATTAATCAATCAGAGTTTATCAAGCATTATGTTATCAATTACATCATCATATTCATCAGCCAAATCAACCATGAGTCATAAGCACAATAATCACATCAAAGAGAGCTACAAGAATATATATAATGTAAGCTTTATTTATGGTAATGGAAGACTTCAATCTTTGCGATTACAATCAGCACCAACTGATAAGAAGAGCACCAATTCTTATAACAAGACCGAACCTGGTTTTCTTAGCTCCAACTAAGAAAGGGTTGAAGAGTTCAATCCTCAAGTGCAAGACTCGGCTTGCAAGCTTGATGTCAATCTATGATTGTTATCAATCTGCTGCATAATCACTTCTGCTCATCTACCTCTGATTATCCATCTGCTCAAGAAGCCACATCAATAAATATGTCAAGTCTTCTTCTTCACTTATCACATCATCATCAACTTTATCATATGTATTTGATCTGTCCTCTACTTATCAACTTGTCACGGCCTTGTCATTATGTCACTTGTCAAATAACTCGTTTAATGCACCAGTCAATAATCATTCTTTTGTAGAAGTCTTTGTCTTTCAATTCTGGATTGTACAAGTAAATGTTTTCGAATGCGTATCAAACATACACTTGGTTAGCTTCCTATGGCACACTAAAGTCACTACAGTTCAACAATCTAGCCAAGGGTTCACATCATTATTATAAGTCTGCTCATGCATCCTGTATTCTTCAAGTCTACTGTCAAACTTTGCTTTCTACTTTATTTACTCCTGCAACAGCTGAACTGTACTGCTCTAATCGAAAGTCAAAGCACAACTCCTTACAAACTTAAACCCTGTGGCTTTTTTAAAGAACATCAGATTTCTTGATTGTCACTGTACTTCTTTTACTTTGTGCATGTTTCAGAGACACATGACTCTAACTTCATAAGCTTGGAAGTCACTGTAGGAACTTGATCATCTACAAAGATTGTAAACATCTGTAGCTGATCTTAGCACATTGTTTCTTTTAATCTGGGACTAGCTTTTGTTCTTTTTGACCACCAAACTATACACAAACCTAAACAATTTGAACAGCATCAGAGTTCCAAGTTATGTGTGGCTCGCATTGAATAATAGATAGTAATCTTCGACAAACTAGAATTATGCTTCTTCAGGTTGCCTCATGGAATTGATCAGACCTTTAAGTGCATATTCCTTGAACATGTACAAAGATTGAAAAGTGCTTGAGCTTGGGTCCCTTTATGAGACCAAGGTTACTTCCTGCCTTCTCTCTACATCCTCAGATCAAGCTTGTATCTGCACAAATAATTTTGGGCTGCTACTATTCCAAATTTAAAACACTACAAACCTCCTTTAAGAACTGCTTGTGGATGAATGGCGATAAACAATCAGAATCTTCCTGAGACTGTCCATGATCAAAACATTGTTGGTGTTAACCCATGAAGAGTGTTGAAGATCAATGTGAATGCCTTCATCAGACCGTGTGATTTCTTTGTAGCCCGAGTTAGTTATAGAGGACTTTAAAAGGAGGATCAATGATACACACTATGATTAGGATGTCTATGGCTGAGATAGTCTTCTTCTACAGAGGTCAAGATATGTACAGAGATCACTGTTGTTTGGATACCCTAAAGAGATCAACAAAAACTGTTGTAGAACCCGAGATTGATCAAAGTACAAAGGTCATCTTCTGTTGTTCGAATTCTTCAAGGATCAACCATCTTACTGTCTGCAAATTTGTCCTCCTTCGCTGCTGCTGCTGTTGGAAACCTTCACAAGCTCAAACAAAGTGCTCCAAAAGACACCCAAAATTCATACCAAGAAGATACTTCTCTTCATCTTAACTGTGGCTGCCTCAGTTCATCACTTGTACCCAAAAATCTCAAAGATAATTAAAATATCAGACTTCAAAGATTGTCTGTTGCTGCGTTACGCCGGGACCTATTTGCCCGACCATTTGCACCGATCGGACGACCGCGGTCGTCGGACGTGACCGCTCACGCGAGCGAGGTCGTCCGATCGGTGCAAATGGTCGGTTCACTAGTTTACTCCGCTGCGTTACTGCTGCCACCCGAAATTCCTCAGTAAAATACACCCGAAAATCACAGAGCTAAATTCACATCTCCAAATTCTACACCCTTACAAATGAGGTCGTTTGGCTCTTATTTATACACTTTTTCAATGTAATTTTTATTATCCAACCTGTCATAAAATTAATTATTTTATTTGTGAATTTTATCTTTTATGGAGGCAACTTTTATGCTTTTCAAATAATTAAAAAGCCTCTTAGCAGGCTGACTTGTCTGAAGGGTTTCATACAATACATCCACGCTTTGTAGGAGGGTTGCTTGACATTAACTTTAGTATGCTATGTTGGGCATGTCTTTATCAAATGTATCAACCATGTGACCATTGAGTGCATGTGGAAGGGTTTCTTCTTATTCAAAAATAGTAAGTAACCCAAAGATGATAAAGTCAAAGGGTTCCACATAAGCACAATTTTTCTTCAATGGTCAACCTTAGGGTTTGTCCATAAGTCATCAAGGTCACCACAAGCAAGGTTGTGCTCCACATCACAAGGGCTTCAACCATGACATGTATGACCATCAACATTATGTGTGTGTGGGACCCCAATCAACATATGACCATCTCCAAGGGTTTAATGACCCCATCAACACACAAATGGGCCACATCATCTTCACCATTCCTTCAAGGGTACAAGGACCATTAAACCAAGGGTATGCACATGACCTCAAGACCATCATTAACCATGCAAACCACAAATGACCACAGAATGGGTTATTTGTCCCATTTGGTGTTCCAAAGGCTTCTTCACCATGCAAGAGGCTTCATGGGCCTCTTCAACCACCTCTACCACACAAGAGGACCTCCAAGGATCAAGACCCATCATGCTACCTCCTGTGGGGTTGCCAAGCTTTCTCCTAGGGTACCATGACCCCGTCAAAGCACAAATGACCACAGAATGGGTCATTAATGTTTCTTCAACCCATCAAGGACTTCTCCATCATCCACAAGGGCTTCAGCGTCATAACCAAGATCTTCATCAACATCAACACGGTCTTCAGCACCATCAACAAGGTGGTGGCTCCAAGATCCAACCTTGTGGGTTCAACGACCTTGCAGGACTCTACAAGGTGCTCCAAGGTACAACCCATCTCTGTAGGGGATCCAAGGGATTGGATGTGAGGGTACTGGCATCATCCATACCTGTGCACTGCAAGGAGGACTTGGTGGCATCAATGATTACCTATGGGGCTACTGTAAGTCCCATGTTGGCATCAATGCAATTCAATCAACAAGTACATGGGGTAATTAAGGTCTAGGAGCGTTGTATATTACCATGCTAGACATTATCCAGAGTCTTGTGAAATTTCATTAAGTTTTACTTAGGTTTTTTTAATTTTTTGTAATTAAACAAATGTCCCTCAGCATAAAAAAGTTGTAATGTAAAGAGGGTTAAGTGGCACCTAATGCCCATATATAAGGGTATGGGTACTCAAAATCAATAGCATGACACCCCCTACACCCTTAGTCTAAATTTGGAGTCGATTCCTTGAGTTTTGAAAAGGATTTGGACATATTTTCCTAACTTAATCAAGAAAATCAAGAAAATTGGCCATCAATTAGAATGGCAAAATTTTGTAAAGTGACTAGAGTCACTTAGGGAGGGAAATTAAGTTTCCAAATGTTATATTATGTGCCTAAGGTGAAGTTAGAGGCTAAAAGGGCCCCCCCATGAAAATGTTTCGCAAGTTATAAGTGGTCTCTCTAGGGGATGCGCCCTCCTCTTCATGAGATAAGGGAGGTGAAGCCAAAGTCAAAGACAGGGGTCCCACCTTAGTGGTTTCCCCCCTTTTTTTAGCATGGTTTTGATATTAAAAACATTGGAGGGGGGTCCCCCCCTCATTCTTTTGTTCTCTCACCCTAGGAGGCGCCCTCTCTAGGAAGTGTGCCCCCTCTCCATGGGCCCATCCCCCTCTCATGTGACAAGTGGCAAGCATGCAAATTACCTCTCTTCCCTCTCTTTTCCTATTGAAGGAGGATTCTCCTCCTCATTTGAGTTACAATATCTCATGCTCTTCCTCTCTCTTCATGATCTTGCTTCCATTTGCTCCCATTTTGGGTCATTGTAATTTTCAGGGATTTGGCTTTGTTAATAAAATTCTTTGGAGGAAATCTTGTGCTCTTTGGTGCTCTATGGTGATTTGCTTCCATGCTTCATAGTTGCTCAAGTTTGGGGAGGCCAAAGAAGCAAACTTCTTTGCTTTGGTAAGTGTTATCACAAAAGTTGTGGCTTTTTATGTGAGAGATCCTATCTAGGATAGGCAGAGGATAGGCAGTCAAACCAAGTGACCCAAAAGGGCCTCAACCACTACCAAAGTAGTTGTCACGTCGAAAGAGGCTCTCTTCGCTTTAGGCCAAGCCAAAGCTAAGTCAAGGGGGAGACCCTAGCTAACCAGTTATCGCTAGCTAACAAAAGACCAAGAAACACAAGCATGCAAGATATGATGTAACTAGGAGCAGAGTAATCTTAATGGTCACACCCTAGATCAAATGAAAATGTCTACAGAAATATGACGCTTTATTAGAAATGCTGAGAATGCTTAATAATAAGAGAAATACTCAGCCAAATAATTATTTTCCCAATAGCAGCAAGATAGTAAAATTAATGAACCCTAGCAACCGAAATGCAAGCTTGATGATGGATAATCAAATTAAAATGCAAAACATGCATACCACAAATAAAAAATCAACTAAGTGTGGAAATGCCCAAGGAGGGTGATTTCCCTCTAGGTGAGGCTAGTGCCAGGCAAGAGTTAATGGAGTCGAAAACAAATGAAACTTCACACCTAGGGTTTAAATGCAATTTCTAACGTGGGTTTTCGTTTTCTAAAGATTTTAACAGTTAAATTTTAAGATGTGAGAATGAGGATTTTTAATTAATTATTTTGATTTTCAGACCAATGGATGGAAATTTAAACTAAGAGAAAAAGTCAAGATCTCATTCGGATAACTTGGCAAATGTTGTAAAAGTGACACTCTTCCTCTTGTTGATTGACTTGGTGAAGAACTTGATAGCAATCTACCCCAATGAATTTCTCCAATGTGGTTGTAGCGTCCCTCTTGCTTGCACAAGAAAACAACTATGTCAATTTAATTGTTCACGGAGTGAAAAACACTATGGAAAATACAAATCATGAAGTATTTCACTTGACAAATAAATTGCAAAAAGAAAAACCCCTGAGATGCAACAATTTTAGAGAAAAGAAGTTATGCTTCTCCATAATAGCGCCTCCCTCTAATTCGCCTCCCTGCTACAAGAAGCAACCACAACAAAGCTTGCAAATTCTAACAAGATTTCACCAGCGTTCAAGGAGTAAGATAATGAAATAACTATCCACAAGCATTACACGCAAGATTCACAAGTTTGCAAAAGAATTTTCTCTATAGCAGAAATCTCCAGGAGCCAAAAGTCCAATACAATGAGCAACCTCTCTATTAAATAGAGGAATGGCCAAAACAATCCCTAGCCTAAAGTAACAGAGGGTTGAGATTGAATCTCATCAAACTAAATCAGTGGCCAACATCAATCCGAAGGGTACATCATCATCAAATGGTGGGGTCCTTATCAATGGGTGCGCCGCAACCCCCTCCCCCTCAAATACATGTAGTGCGCAATGAAATAACATAAGGGTGAAGTGAGGGGGTGCCGAGGGGATATAGTCTCCCTAAGGCACCCCCTTCACAAGCCTGCATGACATATCAAGTGGTGGTAACATGCTGCCCTCACAAAGTGCACCCCCAAGGAACAAGTGCGCCCCCTCTAGGAAGAGACATGAAGTGTGGGCCCCCCAAATGCTCATCAAAGGATCAAACCAAGGCTGAAAACCATATCATAATGTCACATGACACTCTCAAGTCACATATTGCCCCACATTACTCCATTTCAATAAGGTTGTTAAGTCAATTAATAATTGACCAATTTAATTTTTTGCTAATGTAACTTGTTGAAGTTGTGATTGGGAAAAAATGGCCACTTCCCTTTCCCAGATGCCTGAACAAACTGTGCCAATGGATTTGTAGACCCCAAATCCACTAACGGTGGTCACAAGAAACACTCAAATCCATCAAGTATGCTCAAAATGGCCCAATCCATGCCAAACTAATTAAGTTATGACACTGGTAACCATTAATAAATAAAAATCTCATCATCCGAGCCATGTCTCGGCAAAATGAGGCATGGAATCATGCAAGGGGTCTATTGCCGCCTAATTCGCACCTTAGGTCACGTGGCAGAAATCTTCAAGCCACTGGGTGCGACCTTGGGGGCAAGCAAGAGTCAAGTGCTATCACTTGATCTTAACTCCTCTGTCTAGGCTCTCTCCTAGCAAAACCAATGAGGATGGTCCCGAATAAAATAATCTAAGGCTGTTAATCTATGAAAGTAAAACAACTAATCTAGTGATATGATGACATAAATACTGAAACTAAGATATCTGCAAATAACCGATGTCAACATTATGCGAAATAAACATTCCATTCAACACATCAATTAACTTAAATATCATAAATAAATAAATGATGCAAAATAGACCAGTGCTAATGGAGTGCTTGCATGTAAGGGGGTTGCTAGTGATGTCTCGAGAAATATTGCAGTTGTCTCGGTTGGTCAGTTTTAAATTAATTAAATGAGTGAATTAAGGAGTGGATTAAATGTTGATCAGTTTTATTAAAATGGTAATTATTTGATTATTAAGGGAAGATGGTATTCCAAATTTACCCGAGGGATACAAGGAATATGTTTGGATTTACTCGAAAGTGGCTCTCACTATGACGTGTGGGCTAGATGGAGTCGTGGGGTTGTGTTCAACACTACACCAATAAGGGTGTAGCCTAACAGGGCTCCATGGTCACTTTCTAGTTGTTCCTGCTTCACTTGAAGAATTTGCCCACAACTTAGTAATTTCGAATAAGTATCGGATTTTCACTTTTGGGATTAATTAATGTATGAAACTAATTACTAGTCACTCAAACCCCTTTCTGATTGTCCTATCGTTCTAGCCAAAGGCCTGTAGTGTTCACAAGAGCATATAGGAATTGAATCCTTGTCAATTATAAAGATTTTAATTAAAATGTGAGTTGCTTAAAAATCTCAGTACCGATACTCTCATTTCCGAGAACACGGTCGGATTTGTTGATTTTTAAAACAATAAAATAAATACTGAAAGAAATATAACTAATCTAAAAAAAGGGAAAAAAGACGTGGAGCCCCCCTAGGGGGATGGGGTGCGGGCACTTGGCTGCCTGCTTGCTTCTTTTTTATTACTGATAAAGACAATGAAGAGTTTGTGTTCCTTTGTAGAATAGGAAACACAAAAATTACAAAATTGAGGCTAGAAAAATGCCTACAGAACAAGTAGCAAGAGAAAAGGCTCTCGGATGGCTTAAATCTTCAAATTTTCGCCAAAATGCCTCTTTATTTGTTCATGAGTTGTTGCAAAACAACAAGCAAAGATCAATCAAATATGTTAAATAATCAATTGAAACAATAAAAATTTAACATATTATTCAAGTACTTTTAAAAGATAAAAATTTGAAGTATTGAAAAAAGTACTTGTTAGAAGCTAGATTTATGAAATTCAACTTTAAAATCATATCTAACTAACAGTAAATGTAAATCCGATTTAGTTCATGATCTATATTATTTCACTAAATTGATTAACACTTATCAAAGTAACCCGTAACCAAAATAAATAATTTTTGGATGAGAGAAAGAGAAGAATAGCAAGCCCTTGAACTTGGGCGATGGAGTCTTCCAAGTGGGACTTGGAGGGATTGTGTTCTTCTTGGTATGCATGAAAAGAAAAGAGAGTCAAACTAGAACGCCTTTATCTTGAAGCTAAGCAACTTCCAATCCTTTGAACACACTTGTACAAGAAAGATTAATCACGTTCACACAAAAATCTCAGAAAACATGAATTTACACTAAAATAACATGCATCTCTAAGATATCTTATGCAACTAAACAGTAAGATCATAGATAAACAAATCTACTTCTCTTACCCTACTGAGAGATATCTCTCCTTCAAAGGTCAATAGTTAATCAACAAAACAAGTAATGAAAAGACACAGATTACCTCCCAAAACTAACTGTAACCATCCACACACATGAAGAGAGTCACATGATTCTTGCCTCCAAAGCCTTTATTCATTCATAAAGCAATTACCAATTACAAAGCAATAAGAGAAGAGGTTTACACACTTCTCCTCTTTCAATGAGAGAACTTGCTTGCTTAAATAGAAAACCCAGCATGAGGGGGCGCACTTGGCCAAGAGGGCGTCAAGCTTGAATGGGTTGGTTGTGAGTTGTATCTGAGTTGGGATGAGTTGGATGTGAGTCAGGTAAATGGAAATATCCAATAAGATACCTACCACGTCCTCAAACCTCATCCTTTTCCTTAATCAGTTGAGTCCACTTGGAAAATGTGCCCCTCTTGGAGAGATGCGCTTGGGTTTGGAAGAGGAAATTTCCATCTCATGATTGGGCCCAAAAAGGAAAGCTTTGACATTCCAAAAACCTTCGGATACCTGCTAATTTACATTGCCAACTCACAGAAACTGATTTTGACAAGATTCTTTTATTTTATGAGTTGCCGAATTTTTCACTTTATCCAATTTTTTGGTCATTTTTGGATTTTTCGAGTAATAATTAATTTTGGAGATAAATAATTACTCGAAAACTTAGGAAAGTGGGTTTAGGGGTCAAGTTGGTGCTCTTAGTTAGAAAATGAGCACCCTTATGGAAAAAACAACCTCCTAGCTCCACTTTTATGACTTGGAGAAAAATTACATTTAATTTCTTAAAAATAATCCTGTGAAAACGGAATAAAAAAAATCGGGAAATTGAAAAAAAACCTATGGGGGACATAATACATGTTCATAATGACTCAAAATAATGATTAGCATGGAAATATACATTGACACTTAGGCTTTAATAACCTCCCAAGGCATAAACACCAAGACAATTATTCCAGCTTTGGAGGCTTCATTGAAAAACTCGAAAATTATAAATCGTTAAAAAACAATAGATAATTAACAAAGAAAAAACAACCTGGAATAATGTATTGATGACTAAGTCCTAGGAAGTCAAAACTTTTACATAAATTCATCATGCTAAGTCATTTTATTACAATTCCCCGTGGGGGTATGAACATGTTAAAAAATAAAAAAGGCCTACGATGGCCCAAATGGACTTCCCAACTCGGAAATTGAACAAATTTGTGTTCATCTTTGGCATCTCGCTTGAAAGTCCAATTGAGTACAAATCAGGTGGTAACATCTGGCTCCTACTGTGGGATGCGTGCTTTATCTAGTCTTTAGGGAAGGAGAGCATGCGAGAACCATAGTATCTCTGGTTTCAATAATCTATAAAAACATCTCAACTTGACAAGCCAACCTTAGTAGCACAAAATCTTGTAAAAAACCAATGAACCAATAAGTTGCTTTATTAGAAAGTAAAAAGAAAACCAAAACTTTAACTAAAGAAAAAGATTATTATTCCTAAGCACAGAAAATAAATGTAGAAAGTAAATGCTCACTTTAAGGAGCTTATTCTCCTACTCTAAGCATAACATAATCAAAATGTTAAGTGAAATGATAAATCCAATGCAACCACCCAAACATTTTATAACTATTTAAATATTTTCCTTTGTCTTTGGTTACTAGCCAAAGCAAGGACATATTTATTAGAAAGTGCAAACCAGCATGGATATTCAGAATCGGCGGGTTGGATGGGAGATCGTAGGCATGTAAAACTTTATCAAATTGCTTCCCAAACTAGCATGTGCCTACGCAGGCTTCTTCTATCCAAGCTTGGATAGGGCTAATGTACATATCTGCATGATGAAGCAGGTCAACAACTCCATCACATATATCAAAAGGGTTTATCGGTTGATAACTCTCTGTGTAAACCCCAGGCTGCTCCAAAGCATAAGGAACCTCTGAATGCAAAGATGCAAGCTCAGGCTAACCCTCCATCGACTGTATCAAATCTGGCTCTTCAATGCACTGCGTCCCAAAGTCCTTATAATCAATACTTGTGTAAGACTTGGGATGATATGGCTTTGAATGATCATAAGAAAACTCCGAATGCTCCTCTTCCATACTGATACCTCCCCAAGTTTCTGAGTGAACACTCCCTTCTGTGGACATGTCATAGATTGGATTTTCAATAAAACCTCCAAAAGATTCTAAATAAGCACTCCCTTCTCTGGACATATCATAGATGGGATTTTCAATAAATTTCCAATAGTCATCATCCCCATCCATGTCAGATGTGGGGGAGTCTTCATCCATGGCATCATGCTCCTGGATATCCATGTCTTCCTCGTGTTCATAATGATCTTCTTCAAAATATTTCGTTTTAAAAATGTTACAAGGCAGTAAACTTTTCAAACCTTCATCAACATGTGGAGAACAAGAGCTAGTGTCATCATACACCATACAGATCTTATCATAAGTTTCTTTATAGGCTTTTGTAATGGTTTCCTCTTTAGGTAAATCTGGAGAAAAACTGTGATCTAATGAAATAATCATGAGAACACTCCAAATTTTTAATGGTTTCTACTATGGTATCATGAAGAGGATCTTCAATAATATCTTCAATCAAGGAAACTTCATAAACATATTCAATGGGATCACTTGGGATGTGTTGCTCAATGGGTTCCTCTAGCTTTGTCAAATCTTCGTTATTTTCTGTTAAAGTAATATGAGGATGGTTTTCAACAACGTCTCCAAATAAGGCTTCTTCAAGAAACTCTTCAATGGGATTATCATGGATGTGACCATCTTCAAAATCCTGCTATGTATTGAGAGAGACCTCATATTCTTTAATAATCTGGTTAATCTCTTCCTTTCTTAAATAACTTAGAGGGACTTCCACACATTCGACGTTCTCTATGACAGCACGAGGAAGTTCTTCGATGAGAATATCATGGATCTCCTCTTCACTTAAATGTTCAAGAAGTGATTCCAAGTCTTCAATACTTGGTATCACGGCAAAAGGTTCATCATATGTTTCCATGTGCTAGTCTGTCCTAGATAGGTAGAAGGTATAGAT
The DNA here is from genome assembly GCA_001517045.1 of Pseudotsuga menziesii. Taxonomy (NCBI): domain Eukaryota; kingdom Viridiplantae; phylum Streptophyta; class Pinopsida; order Pinales; family Pinaceae; genus Pseudotsuga; species Pseudotsuga menziesii. The sequence goes on along the minus strand of LPNX010980999.1, from coordinate 44,517 downwards.
TTTGTCAAGGAATTTTTTCAAACCATTCATACTACCCCTATCATCATGCCACTGCTCTAGAAACATCCAAAGGAGGCTTGGAAAGGAGGTTATACATTTTTTAGGAAGGCCCTGATAGAACCAACAATGAGCATCTCCCTGAAAAGTACTAGCAAACATTTCCATCATATTGTCCTCGTAAAGAATATTGGAGTCAGCCAACAATTGAAGGAAAGACTTCATATGCCAGATCGTCGAATCACCATAATTTCCATGAAAGACTGGAAGCCCTTTATATACATCCCCCACATCGTGACCAAAGTTAGGAAAACCTGGGATGTTTGAGAAATCGATAGGATGAAAAGTTCTGGCTATCTGGGCACCACACTGCTCCCTTAATTCATCCATATCAGAAATTAATAGTATGCATTTGATATAACCATGGAACCTTGTACTAAACAGGTGGAGCTGTCAAATGATGAGCTTTAAAGGTTTTAATATGTCGAATGGGCTCATCTACACACAACAAAACTTCACAAGTTTATGAGATAACAGGGTTTTATCCCTTCAATGGAGTCGCCACGTGAGAAGAAAACATATGCATTTAAAACTTTCTCACAAGAAATATTTTTTGTTTTTCTTTGTAAAAAAAATGAGAAAAGTTAATGGAGTCGCCAAATGAAAAATAAAGATCTACTCTAAACAATCATCAAACAAAGCAAAAACAAAAAAGAATGAAAAACAAAGTCGTATTCCGAGAATAGAAAGATTTATCCCAGGCAACGGCGCCAAAATGTTGTCGCCTAATCCGCGCCTCGGGTCATGTGGCAGAAATCTTCAAGCCACTGTGTACGACCTTGGGGACAAGAAAGAGTCAAGTGTTGTCACTTGATTTTGATATGGCCAAACAATTTGAGGGTTTGGGGTTGAGAGATACCTGCCATTGTAGCCACTGAGAGCGTTGGTATGATGTTAGCCTCCTCTTTGCCAGTCTCATCGCTATCTGACTCTGTGTCGGAAGAAGGTGCGTCGCTTGATTCTTCATCATTATCGTCACCCGTATTATTTTTTCGCACAAGAATATATTCCTACTTTTGCAGTTATGTCCTGGACGCCAATTAGGGGCATTACACTTACGTTATGGATTGCCATCATTTTTCCCATTTGCTCTTAGGTGGGGTGGTATATAAACCGATGAGCGTTGTGATTTTTTCTTTTCTTCAATTAATTTTGCTTTTTGATGGACTTGTTCCACGTCTTTGACATCTAATAATTTTATCTAGCTTTGAATACTTTGTTTTAGCCCACCAATGGCAATTTGCAAGAGTCGTTCTTCAGTTATATCTTGGACACGAGTGGTCAGGACCAATAGATTGCTAAAATATTCACCCACAGTTCCTTCTTGTTGTAAACGAGTGAGCTTGCTGTAGATTTCGGCTTCTTCCATGTCTTGAAATCGTTTAAGGAAATTTTTCTTGAAGGTGTCCTAGTCTCTAACTAGTCTTCCTCCCTTCATTGTTGAGTCCCACCATAAGAAATAGTCACAAGCAGTTTTATCCATGTACATTGCTACAACATTCAATTTGTCGTCGCCGCCATAGATATTGTACATGTCAAAATATTTTTCGATTTTGTTGATCCATCAAATCCCGTCTCGATTATTATTACCATCGAACCTTGGTAAATCGATCTTGACCTTGTGAACGACGTTGTGGGTTGGGTTGTATGTGATTTATTGCCTCCTTTAACTTGGTCTCTCAGTGGGAGAATTTCGAGCTTTAGGTCGCAAATGTCCTCATCTTTTTGCTCAAGCTTTGCCAGTATCTTTTGAACTGGATCATCTTTTGACTTTATGGATGCATCCTTGTTCTCCAGAGGGTTTCTCTCCGTATTTCTTATATTCATGTTGCTAATTTTGGATTGGGGATAGGTTAACTATTAAATATTTAATTACAATAACAATTATTATTAATAATATTATTATATGCAAATAATAATAATTTTAATAGTTCTCAAAAAGATTTAAAAAAATATTTAATATTAAAATAATAATAATAAATAATATTATTATAACTATTATTATTTAATATTATATATTTTATGGAATCGGGAAGATGGCAGAAGAGAAGGCGAGGGTGGCAGAAGAGCACGCGAGGGAGGTAGAAGAACACACGAGGGACGGACTGGGGGAGCTAAAACCGTGGAGCGATTCCAGGTGTGGGAAAGGAGTCGTAGCAGAGGTAGGAAGCGGTTGGTGCATGGTGAGATGTTGGCAGCGCGGGATAGTGAGAGAATGAGGCAGGTGACCAAGAGGATGGGCGATTGGGCAAAGGGGAGAAACGAAGGCTGGAGCACGCAGAGGAGATGGAGTGATACGCTGAAGGAGAATGTGGAAGGTGGGTGGGGAAGATTGACGTGCAGGTAGATGAGGCGAATGGGGTGTGAGGGAAAGTCGAGTAGAGAAAGGCGAGAGAAGGGAAGCATTGGACAAGAGGGCGTGGGGTGTTGGTTGGTTGGAAGCGGATCGAGGTGGCTTTGAGTGTAGGAGAGAGGAGAAACGCAAGTGTGAGGTGGTTGTGTGGAGTGGATGTTGCGTGTAAGTGGAGCAACAACGATGGAGTGGAAGGTAGGGTGGAGCAGTGTGGGAGCAGGGCGTTTTTGTAAGGGCGGGGAGGAAAGGAAGTGAAGTGAAGTGGAGTGAAGAGGGACGCGGCAGAAGTAAGACAGGAGTGAATGGGCCAGTGTGGAGAATGAATAATGCCAAGATGGAGATCGTTGGGCTTTGATACCAACTTGGAATGGAAATTCCAAAAGATATAATTTATATATTGAATGGATGCTTTTTACAAGGAGTACAATGTGGCTTTATACAAATCAAGGGTCGCCATTAAATGATGTGACCAATCAAGCCGTTCATTATTAAATAACAAATTACTAATTAAGTTACTAAACTATTTAGTTTTATTACATATTACATTTGTTATCATACAATCATTTGTTTTAAGATCATTTACTTATCATGTGTTGAGATCATTTATATGTTGTCGCGCTTACATATATTGTTGCAATATCTTGTTCCAGTGTTTTCATCAAACCCCAAAATAACTTATTCAATCATAAATCATCACACTAAGCCTTAACAGCCTTAGAAACTAATAGGGTCTACCCCCTTTGGCTTTGACTAGGAGTAGGCCTAAACAAAGGAGTCAAGAACAAGGTGACAGCCTTAACTTGAGACTTTCTCCCAAGGACACACCGAGTGGCTTAAGGATTTCTGCCACGTTCCCCCCCAGGTGTGTGAAAAGCGGCAACATGACTTTGTTCTGAGGTCTCGTGAAGCTTGGAGCAGCTATATTTTGCTTTTCTCTAGGAGCTATTTTTCACAATGGGTGCCATAAATATTGTTGATAACTTATTACAAACCAAAGAGGCTACACCACTCTTCAACACATATTAGAGCTGCAAGGTGACTATTGAGTAAATTTTGAAGATAATTTGCTATATTTTGGGCACTTAGACAAGCCATACACACCCTTCTATCAACTTGCACATAGCTGAGAAGATGCATTGAGGCCATACACTCCCATTCTTGTTTTTTTATTGTTATTGCAAAGAATTATCATGGCGAAAGAAAATGCATTGCGAGGAGAAATTGGTTGACAGTTTGTTGCGTGGCCTTGCACCATAATGGAGCATATTCAATCACAAAAGGAGGTAAACTTGGCATTCAATTTTTTTAATTTTCAACTTGAGGATCACCATCAAATTGTATCTTGCAAATTGTCATTTTGTAAATTCACTTGTATTTTGGTACTTGCAATTGTTTTCTATGAGTGTCAAAACAAAACAGAGTTGAATTTGTAAACAAGTGCATTCTCGGTAGAAACTGAAACCCTTCATTTTCTGAGTTGGATTTTTAGTTCACGATTCTTATTGTAAAAGGGTGGAGTTACAAGAAACCTAATGAGTCTTTGGTCCAGTTCTCAAATGGTTCATACAAAAAGATTATCAAAGTTACTGAACACTCTAATACTCAACGCTATCGATGACACGGTCTCAATCAACAAGAAAACTCTACAATCTGTACTAACTTGTTTACAAGGCACGCAAGAGACGGTTAAATTTCTTCATCTTGAATCATAGCTCCAACATGAGGAAATACAACAAGAGAATCAACATTCTAAATATGTTATGTTATCACAGTTATATTGTAGTTGGGCTACCATGATGCAGCATTCAGCATACAGATTTATCTCTTTATTTTTCTTAGCCATACATTCAGATGGGGTTACAGCATGGATCATCATTTCCAATATGAGCCATTCAGAGCCTTTATTCAGTAGCAGATACAAAGTATTTCCTTGCAAGGGCTGAGATCTCCTTATCCATTGAGATGACTTCAAGGGTGACCTAGTTCATTCAAGCAGAGCAGCAAATATGGTACACAGTTTACAAATGGGCATATCAGATAGAGACAAGTATATGGTGAGATCAGGTATATGGCTCCTTGGTTGGATTTTGTTCTCTGATGTATATTAACACCTAAAATTGTTATGTTATGATGATTGTGGTGACCTATGCTTATATTTCATGTATACTGATGCTTAAACTTGTGTTGAGAATGATTAAAGAATCTGATGTTGAAGACTATTTCTTATACCATGCTTTACACAACTTTTAAACCTTAGTGCTATGTTGGTTCCATGTGTCATTTGTCCCCACCCATCCAATTCATCCATAATTGATTTCCTCCCATTACATATGTTGACTGAGACCTGTGAGATTGAAGATCTTTTTCCCCGTCTTGACCCTTGTGCATGATAGACTCCATGTTTTTTTGTGTCTCTGGCTATTAAGTATGTGGCTTGGCTAGTGTGGCCAAGTTCACCAGATGGTTTTCCTTTAGTCCTCAAAACAAGTGCTCCACCCCATAGTGTCTTTAGACACTAAAGCATCGAAACGCATGAATGTTATATCTAAATGATGCAGCGTATGAATGTTATAAATTAATCAGTGGCCAAAGGATAAGCACTCATCCATCGTATGATGTAAGGCTCATTTGCCCCCACAAGGGAAACAGGGTGAGGCAAACCCATCGGGGCTATGGATGCTCGCTGGTAGCAGGGCAAGGCCTCAGTCATTTTCTGGAGCCCAGAAGGATTTCCAAGGCACTTGCCTTTGGAGGTTGGCTATTATCTTATGTTAAAGTAAAATGTTGTTTAAAAGTCAATGGTTAAAGGATGAGCAAACATTCATTGTATAATGTTCGGCTCATTTGCCCCTACAGGGAAACAAGGTGGGGCTGACTTGTCAAGGTTATGCCTTTGTCATTTTCTGGAAGCCAAGAAGGATTTTCAGGGCACCTTCCTTTGGAAATTGATGTTAACAGTTACATTAATAATAATACTAATAATCATAAATACATAATACATAAACAACATATAAATTAATAATCAACTAATAATTACTATTGCCGTGAGAGGATATGACTCCTCCCAATAGGTTCCTAAACCATATTTAAAGGCAGGCTTTCAGTTGTAAAATATCATCAATCATTTTATTCATTATATAATATTTACTATGAAGATGGATCTCTTCTTTATCCGAATACGGATTTTTCCATAACACACGGTTTCGGTGTTACAGTGGTATCAAAGCCCCTTCTTGGGCTTGATTTCGGGCCTTTGGCCATCAATTTTATTTCATAAATAAAAAAGTTAAAAAAAAGACACTAAAAAGAAAAAAATAAAAAGAAGAAACAAAAAAGGAGATAAGAAGATCCATAAAAAGGGAAAAGAACGAAAGAACTAAAAAAAACAACATACAGTTTTTAAAACCAAGCCTTGGTTTTATAAACCACATAAGGTTTTCTTAAGCCCTAATTTCCACGTTCAGCCCAAAAAAACTAGCTAACTATATATATATATATGTGTGTGTGTGTGTGTGTGTGTGTGTTATTATTATTATTTATAAAATAATTATTATTATTATTAATATTTTTTAATAGTTAATTGGATTTATTATTAATTAACTATTAAACTCTTACATTAACCATGAAGTCATTTAAAGAAGAATTGGATGAGATCTTCGATCGATTTATAAGGAAAATGGAAGAAGTACTTGACCGTAAGGAACAATCAAATGAAAAAGCTATTGACAAGACCTTCAATTAAATGAACCAACAAAGCGAACTAGAGGCCTCCCAAGACGAAAACCTGGAAATTAAATCCCAATCCAATTTTCAAAGATTGCAAGAAAAACATGGTAAAGAACATAAAAGTGACGGAATTGATGTCTTGGACATCAAATTCAATAACACAACCAATTCCATATCACCATCCAGTTTTCATGTCAATAAAAATGAAAATGTGCCCATAGGTATAACGGAAGCACTTGCACAATGTTCTCAACCACTTTTGCCAAATAAATCTAATGATCTGATTTATCCAGTTGAAATTCAGGGAAGTAGTCAATACCTACTTAAACAGAATGAAAGAATTTATGATAGTTCTACAAACACAATTGTAGATAGTTATGCAAACGTGGTGCTCTTTTCAATTGTTGGTTACATTCCAAATAATGTTGAATATAGTCGGCCCATTGTTGTCGAACCAAATGACACGATAGTTATTGTATCCACATGTTTAGGAATTGCAAAAAGTGGAAGTGAAGATCGACAATTCTTCATAAATGGAATCCAAAAGACGACATGGAAAACCAATAAGTACAAGTTGTATTGTTTCAAAAACTCACCGCTTAAGCATAAGAGATTACAACACAAGTTCCAGAATCATGTCCATAGAATGAAATCGATCCAAGATTGCAGTGCTCGAGCCATCACTTTAAACACAACCCATAATAAGAAAGCATCAACACCTTCAACTTCGAGGACAAAGATGCCCTTAAGGGAAGGGCAATGTTACATAAATAATAAAAATATTAATAATAATAAATACATAATACATAAACAACATATAAATTAATAATCAACTAATAATTACTATTACCGTAAGAGGATATGACTCCTCCCCATAGGTTCCTAAACCATATTTAAAGACAGGCTTTCAATTGTAAAATATCATCAATCATTTTATTCAATATATATTATTTACTATGCAGATGGATCTCTTCTTTATTCGGATACGAATTCTTCCATAACACGCGGATTCGGTGTAACAGTTGACTAGTGTTCCAATTTGCTAAATCTTTGTTTAAATGGAAATTTGTAATATCCCAAACTGATATTCTACGTATCTTTGCTACTAAGTTGTTGTTCATATACTCGATGATGTGCAAAAAGCTAAATAAAAAGTGCATGCAAAATTGTCGTGCCAAATAGCCCTAAAATATAGCTAATCTGGAGAGATTATAGGGTAAGTTGTAACAATTTTCAGTAAGCAGATGTACACCTACCACTAATAAATAAGCTGATAGTACTCCAGAGATATGTTGCATGCAAGGTGTGCCAGAATATAATGTTGCTTTCCTCAATTTGAAGCCCAGCTACATGTGTTCCCTCTTTAGGAAGATAATGATGTTTTTGGAGGAGGTGCCCGATATCGCTGAAACTTTGTCAAGATGTTGGTCTTCACCTCCCGGAGAGAATGGTGGTCGCATGCAGAAGTTTTTCCCTCCCTGAGACACCTAGAAAATTGTTTTGCATTGGTAGATGACGTCCCCCTTCTTCTACAAATATGTTGTTGGCTCCTCCGGATATGCAAACAATGACCTGACAATCACTCAGTAGAGTGTGGGTAGCCTGCTGAGAAGGATAGTGATGACATTTAGGAAGAAAACTGAGATTCTATGTCCCAGCAAATTACTCTGGAGATTTCCAGCTAAACCCCAATTGTAAATATGAATCTGCAATAAATCTATCTGTATACTGGATTGCTGAAGATGAATGAATACAATGAATAACTAGTGACAGACCTGGATGATCTATCCTGAAGTGATTAGGGCAGATATATTTCGCTACCAAAACCCCTTGTTAACTGAAGACCTTCGTCTCCAACCCCAACTTGTTGTTGTTGCACCTGCTACTGCTGCTCTAGAAACCAAACTTAATAATAATAATCATGGATATGTTCTTTGGTCCAATAACCCTTCTTAAATAGCTTAGCATGTACTTTTAGGGTTTGCATATCACTTTTAGGGTTTGCGTTGTACTTTTGCATGCATGCAATTCTAATTTCTCGTTGACTTTAAGACTGAAGAAATAAGGCCTGCATGCTCCGCATGCTTTATGATAATAACTCTAATGGCCCTCTTTACTATCCTAATGACTGAATAATTGTCCTAGTATGCTGCCGGTATTAAAGGTCCTCGGTCAATTCCCTATTTATAAAATACGGAACATTACAAAATTTGCTAGAGCCTGAAGGAAACAAGCCCGGGTACTTTATCCATTTGTGAGACACCACCATCCTCTATTGCTATCTTTCATGCATATGTCATTATGGTTGTGTGTATTTGTCATAATTCGGAGAGATCACATGGTCAAAAACAACTAGAGGTCATCACCCTTTACTTTAGCCTTGTTTTCCATCCTCACCCAACACTAGCAAATTGTTTAAACTTTGTAAGTATGGCATATACAAGAGACTTCCAGAAGATTCAATGATTCTTCAAAGACACAGTTATATCTTACTGGCTATTATTATTATTGTCACCATGATTCTGAATGGCATAATTTAAGTTGGGTTTTAATATACATCTTGGAGCAGTTCTTACCTTGGATGCATGTGAATTCAACTTAGTTCAGCATCCCACCTTCAGATTAGGTATTTTGACCTGGTCAACCCAATTGACCAAGTCAAGCATGGTTCCCAAGGCAGTGGCTAAAAATTTGACAGTGCTTAAATTTGCTCCAGACATGCCCAAGACCAATACTATGGTTTCAGTTTTAGTTTGGCCTCAGATTGCATGATCAGTGATTATTATCAGTTTATTATTGGTCAGATTATTTTATTATTGTAGTTATTATGGTTCTCCTAGGGCGCCACAATGCTCCAAGGAGTATAGGTAGTCACTAGTACCATTCTACTATGTCTCTAGATACTCCTGTGCAGTCAGTTTGCCCCAATTCTCATCATGAATGAAGTTATGATGATTTTTATGATTTTCAGAGGATGTACCATCAAAAAATGATCTAGGAAATCATTGAAAAAATCAATTTGGCTTGTGTGGTCAAGGAAATGGCAAGGAATTTTCTCTAGGTGATTTATTATGGCTCTCCGGACACTTCCACAGCAATTTCAGGCAGTTTTATGTTCGGGATTATTTATTTGGCTCTTTTAGGGAGGATGCCCCCCATGGGGCGCCCCTTACCTTGGTGATATGATGTATGACATTGTTATATCTTATCTTATGATGTTGTAATGGGGCCTAGGGAGAATTGAGCTCCTAAGGTGACCCCCTTGATGTATTATCATGTTATATCTTATGTTATGATGTATTTTGACTTAGACAAGGTGTCCTTGGGCAAAAAGTGCGCCCCCCTTGATCTAGTCAAGTTGATCCATGTATTGATCCGTGTAAAAGTGATATCCACCGTTGATGATGTTATAATCTCAATCGTTGGATGAAAAGTAATTTAGGGTTTGCGTCTCTCAAAAGATATATAAAGAAGAAACCCCCCCCCATTGTAAACCATGAGCTCTGGCATTAGAACTTATGAATAAAGAGATTTTTCTGAGATCAAACACTTGTTCTTTTGTGGATGAATGAATGTGATGATGATTGAAATTGTTTCTCTCTTGCACTGAGGATATCGTGACATAGTTTCTTGTACCTTTTGTATCCAATTCGTTTTGCAAGTGTGGAAGGCAATTTGAGGAGAAGACGCATTGGTGGGGGAACTCGCCTTGACGTCTTGCTTCGAATTGATTCCGACAGGGAGTGATTACTTCATTACGACTCTTCATTTCTCTGTTTGTTACTTTTATTCTTGCAGATCCCGATCTTGCTTGTCATACTTCCTGGTTTTCCCTTTGTGTGGAAGGTAGAGAGGACGCCCTGGGTCATTGAGCAAAGCAATTCAAGCAAGAACTTGTCTAGACTCCCCATTTGATCTATGAGGTGGCAATCCTCATCATCCAAGAAGGCATCTACAAATTGAGTATCTCAGCTAAATTCTCTCTGTTTTATTTTTCATGCATGGCCCATCAACAAATTTTATTGAAAAAACCTTAGTAAGTAGGAAAATTCATCGAGGCATATTTCACTTGGAAATTCAAAATTTGGAAATTTGGGTTTTGACGACCATCATCCATAACCAAAACTCCCTCTTTAGGCGTCACCCTTGGACTCCATTTACCCATCATTCTGTGGCATTGATCTCCTACGAAAATCGCCCTCCTTGTCTTGTCAACGATTTTCTGAGTTTTATGTGTTTCTGGTTTTGTTTGGATTTCTAACACTGTCATATCTCTCATCCAAGCAATAAACCTAGTGTGTTAAAAGCCCTAATTCACTAATCAAACCCTACCTTGGGTATTTCCCTAATTTCACATTCAAATCCCCCTAGGGTTTTAGTTTGATCATTTGAATTAACACATAAATTCTAGATCTGGTAATCAAATACATAAGTCACCAAGTAATTTGACTTGAGTAGCATTTCAAACATCTGTAACCACCCTCTACTCAGGTATTCCATAAATTGTGGCTTTATCCTTAGATCTAGGGTTTATAGCTTTCACCTTACGTATTCTATGCTTTAGTTTGATCTAATGATTTAGCTTTAGGTCTTTCCTTCAAGGATAGGTCTGGGTCTCCCCTTTTGTCACTTGGGCTTTAGTGGCATAAAGCGAAGGATATATCAACCGGTGTGACAACCAATCCATCATCTAGGGGTTTGGGTAGCCATAGGTCATGGCTTTAGCTGCCTTTCCCTTCTTCCATCCAGTCTAGGATCACTCTACGTGGCAACTACAAGATCCGTGATAACATTTTCTTGTTCAAAAAAACCAGCAACCTGCACATTCATAAGTACATAATCAGATTGGCAATGCCACTTCAAAAGAAAATGAAGATAAAGTTTGTCATACACAAGTTTTGCTTACACTTCTCAAACCCATCATCAAACCTTGGGAAGAAATCATCCACAACAAGCATAGAACCGCTCTTGGATATGACAAGGAAGTGACTTTTCACTTTCTTGATTATTCCAAACCTATCCAGATCTAGAACTTCATCTTCACCTACTTCAAATTTGCATCACATTTCAAAATGCCAACATTGTCATAGAGTTGGCCACATGGAAAATCAATGTTTTGATCTCCATCCTTGTAAGCATTGCGGAAAGCATACTCAATCTTTAGACAAATGCTTCATCCTAAAGAAACCTACAAGATAAAAAACTCACTATGGTGGAATGCTTCTTGGGAAGTGTTATCAACAACCAAGAAGATATATATGTCATACCGAAGAGTGCATTCTCGAGTAATGACACATCTTGCAGCTGAGATATTTTCTACTTCTCACCTTGTTCCTAACAGGGGGGGATGATTGACAGTCAAAAACAAGCGAATGGGAACAAGCGAGCCTAAGCCAGAGCCAGAGCCAGAGCAAAAACCTTGTGCCAACTGTCAAAGCCTTGAGCCAGAGCCACCTAGCCAAAGACAAAGCTGCACCCAAAGCCAAAGTCAGAGAAATGTTCCAACTAAGCATGATTTGGTTTGTGGTCTTTTTTAAACCACCATTTTCCACAAGGAACCGTTGAACCTTCGAACCAAGTTCCAGAGGGAACCGTTGAGCCAAATCATAAGTTAGAGCCAAGTTCCATAGGGAACCACTGATCCAATACCAGAGTGCATGCCAAGTTACAGAGTTTGTGGTCATCCTTAAACCACCTCTTCGTAGCTTCGGTTGGTTAGTGGTCATCCAAAACATCCCATTTAGTAGAAAAATCAAGTATTAGCTTTCGATTTAGAGAGCGCCTTTAGCCATTTGCAACTCTAGATTTCAGCTCTCTGCTTATACTCACATACACCCCTTCGGAGAAAGGGGGCGAATGTTGGAAACATAATACATTTGGGTTATGAAATATAAATGTATTATTATTTACTATTCACATATATGAGAGAAATAATGTGAACAATCATTGGGAGTCCAAGAGACCACTTGGAATATGAAAGCCAAGGGTCATACTCATGTATTTACATGTACAAATCTTATTAATGAAGAATATCTCACGCTTATCCTATTTTGTGTGTATTTGCCTTTAACATTGACTGTTTAAACAATGTTCCAACAGTAAACATATCAATCAAAATGTTTTTATACATGAGAAATTATAACTCAACTAGGGAACACAAATAAGCACCTTATAATCAGTGTTCCACGGAAACTCGCCCCCCAGGGTCGGGGGCTCGCCCCCCTCACTCCCCACGCCCCGGGGGCTTGGGGGCTCCTCCAAAAACGTTTCCTCACGCCCCCAAAAAAGCGAAACTTCAGGAAACGCAGGAGGGGGCGCGCCTCCTAGCTCTAAACGTCGCCCCGCTTGTGGGGGGCGCCCACACGCCCCTCCCCGAAGACGGGGGCTCCCACACGCCCCCCACTATTTTGCATTTTTTAATTTTTTAAAATTCGAAATTAAAAAAATACAAAAACAAAAAGCATAAATAAAAAACTAAACCCTAAATTATCTTCTTACCTTACTCGTGAGTCATTCATTTCCTCATTTCCGCTGCCGTGAGTGAGTGAGGCTGCCGCGTGAGTGAATGGAGGTTGCCTGAGCTCGTTGACTGCTGTGAGTGAATGGGACTTTGCAGGAGTGGAGTTTGCAGACGTTGAGCTCGTGGTCGCCGGCTTGAAGGAGAGGAGCTCCCAGCTCGTGGGTTGCAGTCTGAAGGAGCTCGTGGGTCGCCGGCGGCAAGATATTTTTATTTTTTAATCGACTGTAAGTTGTTGAACAAACAGCATATGGCATTTGATTCTAAACTAAACTCTTATTCCAGCATTATTTAAGCTACTTCATTTTAAATATTTGTCCAACTTTATTATAGTATTTCTCCTTTCTCGGGCAATTGATGGTTTCTGCGATAGAAAATGAGTTTTAACTTTTGTTCATAATAAATAGTAAATACTACCTGCTGGAAGGGAAGAGAAAATATCTCATGATCATTCTGTTTAGTTCTCGAGTTTAGATCATTTTACAATGCATGCAAAAACACATCTTTTATAACTGGCAGGATGCCCCAAACAGAGTACGTGTGACGAATGTTCATGGTCACAGGCTGGACAAGTCAGATCCACTGTTCCGCAATTGATTAGCAGGCCACTAGACAAAGGCAGAGCTTAAATATACCATCACCACAGATCTGTAAACAAACCGGGCATCAACTCCATTGTTGCATTCATTTGGAGAATTTGTTAAAAATTTGCATGGCACAGTACAAGCAAGCAGCTACTAAGCTGTTATACCTGTTATATCATCCTACAGGAAATCTTTAGAGACAGCCAATAACGCTATTCTCTGACCTACAGGGTTCAAAAAGGTTAACACCCCAACTAATGCCAGGAAGTCCACCCTCGGTGAAAGTTGGTGAACCAATCAGAACAATCATAGCATGTGAGATAAGAGATTGAATAAATAAAACAAAGAATACCCTGGCAAATGTTTTGGCAAGTGTAAGGGATAAAAAACAACCAGACAGGTTGACTGTAAACTTTAAAGATACAATAACAATTACAAATAATCAGAGAGAAATCCATGAGCTAGTATGCATTTTCAACATTATACAATGGGGTACCAAACTGATTAATATTTCACATATATTTAACCTAAATTATTACCAGCAAAACTGTTATCAATAATACATATGCTATGGCAGAGAAAAGTGAAGAGCAAGGGGCTGCTATGCCTGCAAATACACAGAAAATTTATGCTTTCAAAGATGCTCTGAGGAAGACAAAATGCCAAACTACAGTTGCTCAGATAGGTTAGTCTTTAATTATCAGCTGCAGAATGAATAGTGCAAATTTGAGGCTTGCTGAAGCCAGAGAGGATCTCGCGGGTAGTTTCATTCATATAAAAAAAATGCATGCTTCAAACTTTCACTGTTTTAGTCTCTATTTCTGTTTCAAACTAGGTATTTAAAAATTAAAATGCATGCTATATATTATAATTTATATCATTGATTCAAGTTTTCAGTTAGAATGGCTGAGATTTAAATATCAAATTTGAAATATGAATATCAAGGTTGAAAGGACAAATTGTACAATTTGAAAATGTTCACGATGAATCAATGAATCATTGAATTGTCACTTGTGTATGTTTGTAACATGCTTGTTAGGTTATCATTAAATTGCTAGTTTTTAAATTTTAATTTACATTGTTAGGATTTATGATATTTATTATCTAGCATTTATAATTTTTATTTTTTTTAATTTATATATATTTTTATAATTTTTATGACCTCGACGCCCACCGCCCCCCGCCCCCTCGAATTTCCCTAGAATTTGGGGGTAGTCTCCACACGCCCCCACCGTGCGTTTCCCCGCTCCCACGCTCCCGCGTCCCGGAAACTTGGGGGAACATTGCTTATAATGGTTAAATATGTGAATAAAACCCTCAGAAAACAACTCGGTAGTCCAAATAAATCGTGAAATTGTCAAGAATATTATTGGATATATTACATGCACACACTTTCCATGTGTTGCGCTTCTGCAGTTTTCATCGTTCCAGTAGGTCGTTGGTAGAGGAGGGCTAAAAGGCCAAGTGAGGGGATTTGCTTATGGTTGGCCATGACTGGGCACCTTGGTTTTATTCTTGGAAGTACTATGGCTGAGTAGCACTACAGACTGCCCTTTTTGGAGATTTTTAGCCCTAGAGTTGGTGTCCAGGGATTCTAGGGGTAATCCATTGGGTCACATGACCACCACCCTTTTTGTGTCTTGAGAGGGACTATGCTTCCTCTAGGGATGTCATCCCTAATTCCACCACCCCTCTCACACCCCACCTGGACCTTCTCTGTCGCTGATTTTACCCCCTTTGACCAAATCGACCCCTTGATATCTTCATGATTGAGACGTTGAGGGACTTTATTCATCATTTTGGCGTTAGTAGGGGCATAACATCCCCCTTAGGCTCACTCCCACAATCACAATGAGGCCTTGGCTTCCTTATCTAGTATCTTTCATCATTTTATGTTGGTTTTACGAAAAGTATCCTATCTGGGACGGTAGAGGTGGGGTAGCTAACCAAGTGACACCGCAAGGGCCTCGTCCACTACAGAAAGGGGGTATTTGTCACACCGGGCAGGCTCTTGTGGCTTTAGATCAATCCATAAAATGACCAAAGAGGAGACCCTACTAGCCTATGAGGGCTAGCGAACCTACTCAAAGTGCTTTAAGGGATATACAATTGATACAAGAGACAAACTATGAGTAAATAGATCTAGATTTAGAAAGATAAATGTGGTAGGTGAGGTTAAGGGAAAGTTGGAGAGGCTTAAGGCACGAGAAAAATTACCCAACTTGAAATGAAATATACCACAAGATGATTAAGGTAGTAGATCTAGTTCAAATGAGGGATACCCAAATTAGATCCACCTAGGGTTTATGCAAATAAGGAGAAAGAGGGCCCAAAAGAGTATATCAAGATGTCTAATCACTAGATCTAGGTGCTTGATGAATAGATCTATGGATTTGAAGAGAGTTCAAGCATACCAAATTGATAGATCTGAAGAAATGACTAAAAGCCCAAGGAGAGCGTCCCACCTAGAGGTGACCAGTGTTAGTTAGATCAAGGGGTAAATGGAGTCGAATTAAGTAAAACTTTAGATCTAGTGTTTTTATGTTTATTCCTAAGTGGGTTTTTATAGTCGTAGTCAAATAAGTGCCCAATCTATCAGATCTAGAAAACAAGGGTTTAAAAGAAGAGGGTTTTGTGGTAACAATTGGATTGAACCCCAGAAAAATAAAATACATGGAAACGTACCTAGTAATACTTGCTACTAGCCTTGAATGATGATGATCTTCCCTTTCCGATCAATTACGAGCATTTTCCATGCTTTGCCAAGTGAAATCGTTGTCCTCCAAGAGACCAAGATGCCCTCCTCCTACAAAAGAGATCTACAAAGTAAGAATCGATTTGCAGAAAAGAGAGAGAAAATCAATGAAGAAAAACTCAACAAGCATCAAGATGGTCACGAGATACAATAAAGATACTCCCTAAATCCAAAACGATTTCAGGAAGAGATATGGAGCTCAAACACAATAGCGCCCCCATCAAATCGCTTTCTCCATCAATGGTACGGCCACCTACAAAAATGGTTAAGCAAAACATAGATTCGCAAGAATGCTAGAGAGAAAAAGACTTTTCAATCGTCATACAAGACATTTGACAAAGCCTCCAAGAGTTGGTGAAAAACTATTTTATTATCACTAGAATCCAAGAGCCAAAATTCCCTTTACAAATGAGAGAGCATCTCTAAAAATAGATCTCTCTAGTACACAAAACCTAGATCCAAAAAGATCAAGGGCCAAGATCATAAGATACGATCACTCTAATCAACGACTAAGATTAGTCGGACATACATCACATAGATCAACTCTCAAAAAGAGGGGGCACACTAGCTAAATCGCCCCAAGGGGGACACACCACATGAAAGATGACTAAGACACGTGGTAAAAGCACATGGTGGGGCTAGGAGTTGTATAATAATCTTCACTAGCATGTCCCCATGGCAAAACATCAAATAATGTGTCAAGACAATATCATAACATGACGAAATGACCAAATCGTGGCCCCTCAAAATACATCAAAAACGCCCACAAAGGGTGAAGATGATGTCAGAAGGTGTAGAATATACCAATGCAATGCCTCGAACAAGTCTCATGACATTTCCTTGCCTCATTTTCCCAAATCCATTTCCTCATTTTAGCCATTTTGATTATTTTTATATGTCAAAATACTGCCTCTGAGAAATAAAAATGCTCATATCTCACGGTTGACTGAACCTGGGCCCCAACTGAATGCAAAAATGGAACCGACACCATATCAATATGGTAATATCGACTAGCTACACACTATGTGCCCCTGTAGCGACCTAGGAGAACCAAATAACCACTGAAAAGCATTTTAAAACAATACACTGAGGCAAAACTACTACTACATGATGAAATAATCCATATATCAAGTACCAGTGCCTGAAACTGAAAACTGAGTGCACCAATGGACTCAAAATATCCAAATCCACTAAGAATGAGTAGTCATACACCATATGTCCATTAAAATATATATATCCAAGGCCCCATCCATGTCAGAATAATAATAATAATAATAATAAAGCATGTAAATGTTTATAACCACAATAATAACAAAAGCCACCATGGTAAATCATCATCTGAAGCATGAATATATCTAATGGACACTAATAGACCATAAATAATCAATATCAACCATTGTCGGCCAAATTCATCCCGGAACCTGTTGTTGACTTGGTCAAACTGAGTTGACCATGTCAAAGATGGTCCAAACAATGACCCAAATGAGAATCTCTAATACTGCAAGGTACAATATGGATAAAGCATGCTCAATTATTTTTGTTAGCAGTAAGACTAAAGTACAAGTGGCTTCTACTGGCGATTAGAAGCACAATATGTATAAATAATAGATCCAAGTCAAAGTGATCAGCTGCTATAAACAAGAACCTCAATACCCATTCATAAACTTGACCATTTTGCTAGTCAAGGGTGAAGGTGGTAAAACAAGGTAGGGCCAGGGGGAATGACTTGACACTCAACACTGTGAACATCTAGGATGAAGGAAAAGGGGATCCACACAACACATAAGCTGGAACAGGTGGACACTAGGGAATGGTGGTGTCTAACAGATGGGTGGAATGATGAGAATGCTTCAACTAGACTCTAGACAAGAAACATTTATTTGCATTTGATTTATTGCCAGATTTTACACACTTAAAGAATTAACATTTATACTTTAACATTTAATTAACTAGCCATCCTCTAAGAGCAGGTGCCTTGAATAGCCTAGCGGGCCTCAGATAATGACTCGGTATGACCTCCATTGACAGCCACCGTCCATAGGTGCGATGGAGTGACCACCCTGTTGCCTTTTGGGGGCAAACACGCTCACATAATACAAAGGATGAGTGCTCGTCTCTTGGAAACTGGCTGACTTTTAAACTTTATTTGCATTAATGTTTAGAAACATTGTTTTTGCTGACTAGGCATCCATTTAGATATAGCATTTAAGTTTCGATGCCTTAGTGTCTAAAGACATTTTTGTGTAGGACAACTTGTGTTCAAGACATAGAGGAAGACAATCTCTGTGATGAAAATCACACAAACGAACACCAAGATGCATTTTAAACATGGAGACCTATTCCAACGTAGAGGTTGTTGAATTTTGCAGGTTAGATGACTATTAATGCAAGTACTAAACTTCAATACATGAACATATAAAAACTAAGGTTAAATTTAAACTGTACTAAAATTTAACAACATAACTTTCATCTCTTTCAACTTAACGCTCTGCTGGTCACTGCGTTATTAATGCTCTGCTGGTCACTGCGTTAAAGTTGATCATTGAGATGTTTTTCCAAATGTCATGTACAGAAAAATAATCATGTGCAGTAAACTCAATCTCAAATAAACTACAGAAGATAAAGAATCATAACCATTCATTGGATCCGCCTTATACTCAGATAGTTCTGAGTTTGATATTGTCACTGAAAGGACAAGTCAAACTGAACAAGCATGTTACGTACCTTGAGAGAGATAGAGTTCAGGTAGAAGTAAACAAACCTCGGATTCTTCAATAAGAATAGCAGTTCAATCACACTGATCCACAGTCCTACTACTGAAGATGACTTACACAGGTGTGAGATCCCGCTAATGTGTTCAAAACCAAAATAGGATAGAAAACGTTGTCAGGAGAAAAGACATAACACTGGTGTGTGCACACAGTCTAGGCGGACAGGGCAGTTGGCAGCTAATAACCGGCGGACAGGAAGAGACCGCAACCGAGACTAGCATCCGGCAAATAGAGTTACGGGTTAGCTACCAATGGAGTAGGCGGCAGCAAGTAACCAGCAAACAGAAGGACACCCTCAGACAGGGTCACGTGGGAGACCAGCAAACGAAAGACAACCAACACCGACGGAGACATAGCAAGTGCGGATCCGACGGGACTAGAGTCACGGGTTTGCTCACGATGGAGCGGCCAGCAGCAGACAACGCGGTCGCAGGAAAAAAAAAAAAAAAAAAAAAACACACACGTAGCCCGCAGAGAAAAGACGCCAGCAACTCGCAGAGAAAAAAAACGCCAGCAACCTGCAGAGGAAAAGAACGCAGGCAATCGTGAAAAAAAAAAGGTAATTGGCCCATGAAAGAAAAACGCTGGTAGATAGCTCAAGTAAGGAATGGACAGTCAGCCCGTAAACAAATCACGGATCGCAGAGAACCAAAACCGGCCAGCCCGTGAAAAATAAACACATGAGGATGATTGGAAAGCCTTCAAAAATCGATGATCAAATAAGCATGCCCTCATCCTTTTATAAGGTTAAGTGATTCAAGTTATGGATAGTGCTAAGGGTCCACGTAAAAGATTGACTTTTAGAATAGTGGCAAGGGTCCACAATAATAATAATAAAAAAATCAAACCAAAACACTTTGACCAATAGTGTAATAAAATAAACCCAAAGTGTAATCATAAAGTAACAATCAATAATAACATAAAATAATCCAAAAGAGTAATCATAAAAAAACATGAGATAAGATTAAATGGTTCACAAGTCTTTATTAATAAAATCATAAAGATTTTATTAATAAGACTAACAAATAACTAATTAAAGATAAAGTCATAAAGTGAAAGTCCAAAGGTCCAATATAAAGTGAATAATCCAAAACCATAAGTGGGTCAGATAAAGCAACTAACCTTCACTCTCATTTTGAAGAACGGAGCGTATTAACCAACCCTATTTCTTTCAGACCTAATGTTCTTTAAGATCTAATGGCGAAGGATCTACAAACGATAAGATAACCATAACAACACATGGTCCAAAGGCCTTTAGTAAATCGTTAAGAGAATACACTCCATAAAGTAGGAGTCATCATAGTCAAAGGTGCACACAAGTGGGAGTGTTAGGATCAGGAATCAACAACCACAAGATCAAGGTGAAACGTAAAGATGGAAAGCATTCAATTAGGACCAACCAGAACAAAGACTTTTCTCTCTCTCAAGATACATAGTTTTCATATATTTTGTCATCACTGTATAAGGGGGAAGATCCAAACGGATGGTACAATCATTTTGTCCTTGACACTGCTCCTAAGGGTTAGGTACTAGGGACATCGTCAAGGGGTGGCCAGTCCCTTGAAAATCAACCTAGCAATAACCGATTAGGAGAGGGAACATCATTAACTTCCATTCTTAATGAATGGCTTTCAGCCTTAGGCTGAGTTTCAGTCTCATACTGAATCAAGTTGATCAATCCCTGGACCCTAACTGGGTCCTTAATTCTCTCGCATAATGGTTCTCAGTACTAAGCTGAGTTTCAGTCTGTTGTCCGTCGATTGCACACCAGTAGCATAAATCAATTGAAAGTTGTGTCCCCACTTGAGAAAGTGGGAGAGGTGTGACCTTGGGGGCAAGCACAGAGCTAGGTACTGTCACCTACTCCTAGCTCCTCCGTTTAGGCTAACTCCTAACGAAGCCAAGGGGGGTAGTCCCTAACAAAGAGTTTTCTATGGCTCAATGTTTAAGTTAATTTTTAGATGTTTCGGATGCAGATGGGTGTTGTTTAGGAGTTATTATGATTTTAGATGATTTAATGTGATGAATTGAACACAAGACAAAGCAATCCACGTTGCTATTACCGGAATTGAAAGATAGACAAATATTTGAGAACTTCACGAAATAGATAAAGCATTCAGAGATATGATTTATAATCAAACATTCGATGGACAAATGGCCCAGATTATCAACAATGTGTAAAAGATAGGACCAGTGCCTATGGAGTCAACTTATCAGAGATGCTTCGAGTGTAAATATGTGAATCCCAAAAGATGTCAGTGAATGTTAGGTTTTGCAAATGCTCTTGGTAAGTTTTAAGAGTTTTTTACTTGTGATCTTCACTTATGGTAGCTGGATGTCCTAACCAGTAATACCTTTAGTGGCTCCGTTCGAAGACATGACGGACATGTCTGGGGTCAAAGGTAAGTGTTCAATAACTTAACTACCAGTGCCCAGATTAGGTAGCCCGGCGCCCACACTTGGAATTTACCCACATGCCTCGGTATTTATCGAACAACGCCAGTGCGTTGGTTATGAGGAAAAGTTTTAGTTAAGTTCCTCTTGTGGGGTTTGGAGATCCAATGCTGTTTTTGGGTGTTCCGATCTAAGATCTGTCAGAGCATACTCCGGCAAGGAGGAAAGGGAGTTAATTAATTAAAGGGGTGTGAGTTGCGAATTTTATTAAGTTAATTAATTAAAACTCTCCGACAGAGAGCGCTCTTGACCTCGTCTTATGACCGTGGTTCAAGAGACTTAGCTAATCTATATGAAGCTAATGCAGGGATTATGCAAATATAAAATGCTCTCCGATAGAGTGCTCTTGACTTGTGTTTTTGTAAGTTCAAGAGTCTTACTTATGAGGATTAATTGATTAAACAAGCACAAGATGATATTAATTGCTTAAACTCTTTGATAGAGAACACTCTTGATCCACCTTATGGTGAGATTCAAGAGATTTTAGTTGATTAACTTAGAAAGATAAACAATTAAACTGAGTAATCAACTTAAAAGTGATGAATTAACAATTAGTGATCTAAGCATGAGATATAATGAATGATGAAAACTAGCACTAATCAAAGCATACACACAACACAAGCCTCCCCAAATGAGGGAGGAAGAGAGTGGGGACTTAAAAACCCCATTCAAACACAAGATCTTTTATTAAACTTTATACAATGTGCCTTAAGGAACCTGATCCTTGAAAGAACTTTTCAAATATAGGTAAAATAACTCTACAAATATTGTAGCCTGTAAAATGGAGAGTGCCTTGTATTTTTACTTTTGAGATCCTTTATTAAACTTTGAAAAGGGAAACGGGAAGAAGTTTGAAGAGAGTAAAAAAAACAAAGGAAAAGAGAGCTGAAACAATAGAAGATGAGAGAAGGAAGGCAAACAAACTAAGCAAGAATCAAAACCAAAGAAAGGGGAGAATAGGGCAGCCAACTAAGAAGCTAAGGGATGAACAAAATTGAAGAAAACGGGGCAACGAAAGAGGAAATAAGTGGCTGTCATAAAAAATGCAAAACGGAACAGCGAACAAAAAGTGGCCAAAAAGGCCAAAAACAAGGTTCAAGAGGGTCCAAGAATTTGGGCAAAAAAGAGGCAAAAAGGGAAGAAAGCTAGGGCACACTAGGGCTGTCCAAAAAGAGAAAAATGGATGGTAAAAAAGGTACTAACAGAGCAGCAATGAAGAAGAGGTAAAAGAGACAAAGCAAAGCGGCCGATAGAAAAAGGATTAAGAAGAGGAACAATGGAAGGTTTTTTGCAGCTTAATTCCTTAAGTTTTTGCCAATTTTCCTGCTTAACCTATCACGAAAAGTAAGAAACCAGCGAGCTTCTTTCCTGCAAAATGGTGGATTAGGCAATATACTACACTAACAAATTACAATTTTAATACTTGCATAAGATGAGACATTGATCCTCCTACAAGTATTAACCAAACTAGATCTAAAACTTTGTAAGGTAAACTCTTTAACAAAGGAAATTTTAGATCTATAATAACAAGAGATATAAGGATGAAACTTAATGCTTGGATCTACTTGTTATTAAACAGAGCATCAAAGTAACCGGAAAGTAAAATTTGTTTTTAAGGGTGGATCTAAGAGATGGAACCACTTGGATCTTTGAATCTCTGAAAGCACCTTAGATCTCAATTAGTATGCGGCTGCTAGATACTTGTGCTTGATTCCGAGAAAGGTAGATGCAACTTAGCTCATCCTTGTACTCGGTGCAATGGGGTGATCTACAATCAAACAACTTGCATGTTTGCCAAAACACGGGATTAGAACATGTACTATTTACTACTCTGAATCACAAAAAGCATGAGATATAGCTGAATAAGACAATGCTCTTTATAAATTTCGGAAAGTAAATAAGTATGTAGATAACTTGAAACTACAAAGATCTACTCTTACGTGCTTATAGAAGCACTCTAAAGCATTTATAATTACCCATAGATCAGCAAACAAAAGCAGGAATGAAATGGTATCACCTCATTAATCAAAAGCATTAATCCGGAATCCACACCACATAAGCCTCCAAAGCCTTTCTTTATTCAAAATGGTTGCATAAGAGCAACAAGTATTATAATAATTCACCAGAGGTTCTTTGCATCAATCATCCACCCTGATAGAGCTGAAAGAGCCTCTATTTATACAATGAGAGAGTGCTAAAACCCTAAAACCAATCCTCAAACCCTAACCAGCCTGGCCACCAAACAGAGGTCCAAACCTAAATCGAAGAACCGAGAGTGAGGGGAGGCCTCCACCCAGGCAAGGCGCCCCCACTCCAACCCTAAACACTGAAATCCATCCACAAATGAGCCCACACGTGTGGAAGGCGCCCTCAAGAGAGAGAGGGGCGTGAGTTGTTGAAGGAGGCACCCTGCTGCATAGGAAAGTTGCTTGCTAGGTCTGGAAACCTACCTTGTTAGGTCTGCGAAGCCTACTGATGGTGTAAGCTTTAGTCTTCACCTCGATCAAATCACCGAACCAATGAGAGCTCTCCATCTCATCTTTAGCTGGAGATGACATGTCTGATAACTAATAATAAATTAATTGTTCTCTTAATGATGACTGAAGCTGAGTTATGATAACTCCAATCATCATAAGTGCTCCATGAGATGTCATTTAGCCTTTTATTTTACTAAATTTGGATTAATTTGGAGAGCTTTATTTTTCTCCAAAATAATCATTTTTTAATAAAAATTCATTTCTTTACTCAAAACTGATTTTTTTGAGAAAAAAGGCATTATGTGTCCGATTGTTGATCTGAAAGTTGGTTCTGACTGGCTGGCTGATCAAGAATGATTTTTGACTTAAGGTTAGAGCCATCAATCACTGAATTCGGAGTCCGGATGACCAACTTACCACGAACGGGTTTTTTCTTTTTAATTTATGGAAAAATTAACCCAAAAAACTTAGGAAAAGTAATTAAAAATTAAAAAATTAAAAAATAATTTTTCACTATTCGAAAAAAAAAATTTCGAAAATTTTTAATGTGTTCAGATGACTTAGAACATGACCATGATCTACCTAAATAATCTCTAGTAGATTTATAACACTCAGTTGGGCTTTAATAACCCCCCAAGGCCCAGAATTCAACATCGGGCATTCCAGCTTTGGAGGAAGCGGTAGAAAACCTCGTCAATTATACTCGGCTGAAGGCAAAGCATAATTGTCAGGGGCAAAAAACTCCCTGGAATACCTTATTTGAGATTTTACGTCTCAGGAGACCGAACCACTCAAAAATATCCTACAAACCCCACGGGGCCATGGTCAAAATTATTCATATAAAAAAGTGACTAGCCAATATTGGCTAGACAAGCAGGCGGATCAACTGATACACTGGAATCAAACTTTGAACAAGTCTTTCCAGCAGCTCCTCAGGTAATCCAACTAAGTGCAAAATTAGTGGATAACACAGTCTCACACTGAAAAATTGATCAACTGCCTGCAGGACCTACTTGGACATCGTGTCCCTGGTTCTATACCAGAATATATCTCTGCCTCTACCTGCAGGCTCTACTTGGACATCACATCCTTGGTCCTAGACCAAAATACCCTAGAGGCATATAGGGGACCTAGCCACATGCTAGGGGCTTTGCCATGGCATCAACCTGCTTGGTCCTAGACCAAGAACCCCAGGGGACTACTGGGGGCCCTACGGTACCTTCTAGGGTCTTACTCTGTCCTAGTCAACTAACTAGGAAACCATTCTCTGAGAATGGGTCTCGCAGCTGCACTAACTTTAACAGAGGTGAAGGTGGGGGAAATCCTAGATGTCACCGGTCAAGATACAAGTCAGGGTTAAACAAAATATGGAAGACAACGGATGGATGAAGGCCGTGAAATGATGCCAAGGATAGCATGATGTATCCCTAAATGGAAATGACCAAATCCATACTAAGAGTTGGGCATGACCAATGGGTATACAAAAGAATCTCTTAATCATAGCAACTAGATCACTTATATTTTAGACCTCAATGAAAACCAATAAGATATCACCAAAATACAACCACTATCAACCATGTCTAACTACTAAAATAGACAACAAAGCAAAACTAAAATCCACATGTACATATCCATATATCACTTGGGTCATATACCTGCATATGATCTAAACAAATCTGAAAGGCACTGAAACACTACTATTGTTGTACATCATGGACCCTGTCACTGCATCCCTACTCTGAACAATGAAGAATGGCTAACTCGGTCATTGAATTTGAGGTCATGAGGCTTAGTCATAGCATAAAACTAATCATCTATATGCTTTGGGTCCACTGACATAAGTGTTGAATTTTCAGCATTAGCATAAACTCTAAAAATTTGCAGATAAACATAAATAGATCAACAGTGCAATAAAAACACATTTATCACATCAGCACACATGGACACAATATTTTTCACTGGGGAAACCTTCTAAAGACAAAAACCCCAAAAGCATTAATAGCTCATCTCGTAAATGAGATGGCTTAAGAAATTATTCAAAAAGTTCCTCAAATCCAGATCTGGATTTTGACCATAGTAACTGTAAAATTCATCAGTAAAAATTAGACTGATATTTTTACTCACAATTTCCAGAATTACAGAAAATTACCAATTTAGGGCTTTCTCAGAAAAACTGAGATTTTCTCTCTCTTGCCTGAAAATATCAGAGTGCTAAAAACTACCTGAAAATATCAGACTGTTGAAAACTGCCTGAAAATATCAGATTGTCTGAAAACTGTCCAAAAATATCAGCCTGCTGAAAACTGCCCGAAAATATCAGACTGTCTGAAAACTGCCTAAAAATATCAGACTGCCGAAAACTGCTTGAAAATATCAGACTGCTGAAAATTTCCCGAAAATATCAGACTGCTGAAAACTGTCTAAAAATATTAGACTGCTGAAAATTGCCCGAAAATATCATACTGCTGAAATCTACCCAAAAAATGGAATGCTGAAGATAGCTGTGCAAAAATGTTGAAGATGGACTTTGCTGATAAAACCCTAGCTGAGGGTTTGAACATAAGATAGTCTTCTTCTCCTGTGAGAGCAAAAGTGTGTGTAACAAATGCGAAGGCTTAATCTTCTTTTATAGCCTTTGTTCACCTCTAAGTGGACAAGATTAGGAAAAATAAAAATAATAATATTTTTATTCTTTCCCTAATTTCACTTTCACTTTTACCAAAAAGGTACTTTTATTTTTTCCTTTGACTTTTATAAGAAGTCCTTTAATTAAGAAAAATAAAAATAATAATATTTTTATTCTTTTCCTAATTTCACTTTCACTTTTACCAAAAAGGTACTTTTATTTTTCTCTTTTGACTTTTATAAGAAGTCCTTTAATTTTGCTTTCCACCCGTGGTCCTTTTAGGTGGACAAGATTAGGAAAGATAAAAATAATAATATTTTATTCTTTTCCTAATTTCACTTTCACTATTACCAAAAATGTACTTTTATTTTTATTTTCTTTGACTTTTGACTTTGGCCTTTTACCAAGTGCCCCTATGGTCATTACCTGTGGTACTTTTTTATTTCAAAAGTACATCATCATAAACCAAGAGAGTTATTAATGCTTTTATCTCACACACTGTGTGACACCTAGATCTGGTACTAGGGTAACTTAACCAAGGGTAGCTAATCCTTGGAGAAGCACACCAAGCCCATAGATCAAGGGTCAAAGTGCCACACACATGCCTGGACCCAGTCTAGGGCTTACAGTGTCTTCATTCTCCCAGAGAATGGCTACTCAGAACTAAGCTGAGTCTACCAATCCCAGACTGGTCTACATCGTGGTCCCGGACCAGATGTCTACTCAACACAAGGTTGAGTCTACCCAGGGCAGATCTGGGTTTATATCATGGTCCCAGACCAAATATCTACTATTCAATAGAATGGTCACTCAACACTAGGTTGAGTCTTCACCGTGGTCCCGGACCAGGTGGTCCCATTCTACGAAGAGAAGGGCTCTCGATGTTGCTCAGAAAATCAACACTCCCTCTCAGCGAGAGAGGCATTCTCTGCCATACCAAGCTTGCCACGAAAGTACACGAACTTTGATGCTGATAGAGGCTTGGTCAAGATATCTGCAATCTGTTCATCTGTACGAATGTACTGCAACTTCAGAGCAGCTCTCTGCACCAGGGCTCTGATGAAATGATACCTCATTTCAATGTGTTTCGATCTATCATGAAACACTGGATTCTCTGAAAGCTTTATGCAACTCTGATTATCGCAATGGATGATCGTTGAGTCAAGCTTTCCCTCGAACAGATCAGATAACAACTTTCTGAGCCAAATTGCTTCCTTGCTGGCATCACATGCAGCAATATACTCTGCCTCAACTGTACTTTGAGCTCTGGAACCCTGCTTCCTGCTAGACCAAGAGATCATTGTTGATCCCATATCGAAGCAATAGCCAGAGGTACTTTTTCGGTCGACTACACTACCAGCCCAATCTGAATCTGAATATCCAGATAACAATACTCCACTGCTGGAAGTATACCTGAGCCCATAAGTGATAGTCCCTCGCACATATCTGAGTACATGTTTGGCGGCTACCAAGTGTATGTACTTCGGATCTGACATGAACAGACTCAGTGCATTCACTGTGTAGCAGATGTCTGGTCTCGTATGCACGAGATACATCAAGGAACCAATGAGCTGTCTATATAGAGTAGAGTCCACATTCTGTGAACTAGAGGCCGAGTCCCGCAACTTTGTCAAGTTGGTAGTCATTGGTACGCTCATGGACTTGCAGTCCTACATCCCAAATCTCTACAAGATATCCATTGCATACTTTCCTTGTGTCAGGAAGATCTCACTTGGCTTTTGCCAGACTTCTAAGCCAAGGAAGTAATGCATAATTCTGAGATCTTTCATCTCGAATTCAGAGGTAAGCTCCTTCTTACACTGGTCAATCAACTGTTCATCACCTGTAAGAAACAAGTCATCTACATATAGAACAAGTATCAAGACATGATTATGAACAACTTTAAAGTACGAGTTAGAGTCAGCTGTACTTTTGGAGAACCCCAAGCTATGGAGAAATCCATCCATCCTGGCATACCAAACTCTCAGAGCCTGTTTTAGCCCATACAAGGCTTTCTTCAGTTTACATATATGGGTCTTCTTCCCATGAGTAACAAAGCCTTCAGGTTGTTCAATATAAACCTCTTCCTCAATCTTACCATTGAGAAAGGCTGTCTTTACATCCATCTGATGTAACTTCCATCTAAATACTGCAGCAAGTGAGATGATGGTTCTGATGGTAGTGTACCTGGCAACAGGTGCAAATGTCTCATCATAGTCAATGCCTTCTTTCTGAGTGAAGCCACGAGCTATGAATCTGCCTTTATACTTCTCCACACTACCATCTGCAGCATG
The DNA here is from genome assembly GCA_001517045.1 of Pseudotsuga menziesii. Taxonomy (NCBI): domain Eukaryota; kingdom Viridiplantae; phylum Streptophyta; class Pinopsida; order Pinales; family Pinaceae; genus Pseudotsuga; species Pseudotsuga menziesii. The sequence goes on along the minus strand of LPNX010980999.1, from coordinate 15,903 downwards.
CTTGATCTTATAAAGCCATCTGGAAGTCACTACTGACTTTCCTGTAGGTCTAGGAACAACTTTCCAAACATCATTCTTCATGATTGACTTATACTCTTCAATCATGGCATCAACCCATACCTGTTTACTTGTTCCTTCTTCGTACGATGAAGGTTCTGAACTGATAAGCTGACTCATAAGACTAGAGTACTTCTGTGGTCTTATGCTTTCTCTGAAAGTCCCTAGAGGAGCTTTATGCTTCTCGGCTTCTTGTACCGTTTCTCGATACCAAGCAGGTCTCCATTTGGAAGGAGGAACTTCAAGTAGTTCTTCTAGTGGACTTTCAATGTTCTCAGGAACATCTGGAGTTTGATCATCAAACTCTTCCTCCCTCTGAATTTCTGAATCTAGAAACTCAAGTGGAGGAACTGCATCTTCCAATGAAAGCTCTAGTGTTTTACGAAACACCGCTTCCTCATGGAAGATCACATCTCTGCTGACCTCAATGTACCTCTGTCCAGGTATATACACTTGATAAGCCTTCAAGCAATCACTGTACCCAACAAATAAGCCTTTCTTACCGGAAGGCTCTAGCTTGGCCCTCTTTTCTTTTGGCACATGAACATACACAGGAGTGCCAAATATCCTCATGTGATCAACTGCAAGTTTCTTCTTGGTGAAAACTTCTTCTGGAGTCTTCTCACCCAAGATAGCATGAGGGCTTCTATTCTAGATGTACACTACAGCTCTGGTAGCTTCAGCCCATAAAGACAAAGGAGGATCTAAATCAGTGATCATGGCTTTAGCAGCCTCACAGATCGTTCTATTCTTCCTTTCTGCAACCTGATTTTGCTAGGGGTTGTAAGGCACTATCAGCTCTTTCTTGATTCCTCCTTCTCAACAAAAATCATCAAACTCATTAGATTCATACTCACCTCCGTTATCTGATCTCAAGATACGGATGTGCCTACCAGTCTGATTTTCAATCAGTGTCTTGAACTCTTTGAACTTGTCAAAGGTTTCACTTTTGGCCTTGAGGAAGTAAATCCAAGACTTCCGAGAGTAGTCATCAATAAACAAGACATAATATAAACACCCACTCAAGGAGGGTGAAGACATGGGCCCACAAATGTCAGAATGAATCAAATCCAAAATGCCTTTAGATCTACTCTTGCTTCTAGGAAAGGATTTCTTAGTGTTCTTACCTAGAGCACATCCTTTGCAAATTCCTTCATGCTTTGGAGAAACTTCTGGCATACCTGTGACCATCTTCTACAATCCTGGGAGAGCTGTGTAGTGAAGGTGTCCAAACCTTCTATGCCAAAGTTCACAAGGATCAACTGTGTGATGTACCAAAGCATGAGTGGAAACTTTGGAGGCTTTGTAGAGGTCTCCCTCTTGAACCCCAATCTGAACTGCTGAGTCTATATCTGTGTCTTTTTCCCATAAAAAGACCTTTTTGTCCATAAAGAGGACTCTGTGGCCCTTGTCTTCTAAACCAGCAACAGATAAAAGATTCTTCTTTAACCTAGGAACATAAAGAATATCATCAATATGAAGAACCATACCTAAGTCAAGTTGAAGTGAAGTTGAGCCAACTCCTTCAATCTTGTAAGTGGAGTCATCTCCAAGTTCTACCTGAGTGGTGAACTTCTTCTTTCTGTAACTGGTAAGGGTACCACAGTTACCTGTCATGTGCCTGGAGGCACCACTGTCCACCAACCAAGAAGTGGAGCAAGCTGAGAAAGAACCAGTTAGAGCAGAAATCAAATAGTACTCTCTTCTAGGCTCATCCGTTTTATTAGCCTTGGTTTTCTTCTTCTTCTTTAGTTCTTCATCTTCTTCTTCCTCTGCTTCTGCAGTAGATGCTTGAAACCTTCTCTTGAGTTTCTTCTTGTTCTTCCTGCAATCTCTAGCATAATGTCCAAACTTGTGACAGGCATAACATTCAATCTTGGACATGTCAGAAAACTTACCTTGAGGTTTCTTACCCTTCTTCTGCTGAGGGAAAGGCTTCTTGAACTTCTTGGTCTTTGCTGCAAGTGCAAGGTTATTCTGCTTGATTACCTTGTCAGTGTTCCTTGCTTCTTCTTGTATGCAATCATGCCAAAGCCTTTCAAAGGTTGGCTTATTTTCTCATCCACAGACGGATGCCATGAAGGTTTCCCAAGAGCTTGGGAGACCATCAACCACTATTTGTACAAGATCATCATCATCAACAGTAACACCAATAGCAAGGAGTTGATCTCTTACCTGTTTGATCTTGGTGAAGAAGGAACCAACACTTTCATTTTTGTTCAGCTTCAAAGTTCGGAGCCTCTTCTTTAAGACTCTCTTTTGACTGGGAGCCTTCTTTTCATAGAGGTTTACCAATGTATCATAGCATTCTTTAGGAGTCTTCAAGGATGTGATGTTAGGCATCAATTCTTCTTTGATAGAATCATAAATAACTCTTCTAGCCTTACCTTGCTTCCTCTTGTAGGCAAGCCTACCAGCATTTGTAGTTTGCTCTTCTATGACATTAAGAACAATGTCATCCAAGTCATTCTCATCAAGAATGGCTGTCAACCTAGCCTTCCAGAAATTGAAGTTTGCTGAACCAGAGAGCTTCTCTTCCGGTTTGAAACCAACGATAGCCATCTCTGTCACTTATCCGAATGTTAGATCTGCAAATCTTATTCCAAGATCTAGTGAGAAACAACAACAGTATCCCTTTACTGTGTTTTCACATGCTAAGCTCTGATACCATGTTGAATTTTCAGCATTAGCATAAACTTTAAAAATTTGCAGATAAACATAAATAGATCAGCAGTGCAGTAAAAACACATTCATCACATCAGCACACATGGACACAATATTTTTCACTGGGGAAACCTTCAAAGGACAAAAACCCCAAAAGCATTAATAGCTCATCTCGTAAATGAGATGGCTTAAGAAATTCTTCACAAAGTTCCTCAAATCCAGATCTGGATTTTGACCACAGTAACTGTAAAATTCATCAGTAAAAATTAGACAGATAATTTTACCCACAATTTCCAGAATTACAGAAAATTACCAATTTAGGGCTTTCTCAGAAAAACTGAGATTTTCTCTCTCCTACCCGAAAATATCAGACTGCCGAAAACTGCCTGAAAATATCAGACTGCTGAAAACTGCCTGAAAATATCACTGTCTGAAAACTGCCCAAAAATATCAGCCTACTGAAAACTGCCCAAAAATATCAGACTGTCAGAAAACTGCCCAAAAATATCAAACTGCTGAAAACTGCCTGAAAATATCAGACTGCTGAAAATTTCCCGAAAATATCAGAGTGCTGAAAATTGCCTGAAAATATTAGATTGCTAAAAATTGCCCGAAAATATCAGACTGCTGAAATCTGCCCAAAAAATGGAATGCTGAAGATAGCTGTGCAAAAATGCTAAAGATGGACTTTGCTGATAAAACCCTAGCTGAGGGTTTGAACATAAGATAGTCTTCTTCTCCTGTGAGAGCAAAAGTGTGTGTAACATATGAGAAGGCTTGATCTTCTTTTATAGCCTTTGTTCACCTCTAAGTGGACAAGATTAGGAAAAATAAAAATAATAATATTTTTATTTTTTCCCTAATTTCACTTTCACTTTTACCAAAAAGGTACTTTTATTTTTTTCCTTTGACTTTTATAAGAAGTCCTTCTTTAATTAAGAAAAATAAAAATAATAATATTTTTATTCTTTTCCTAATTTCACTTTCACTTTTACCAAAAAGGTACTTTTATTTTTTTCCTTTGACTTTTATAAGAAGTCCTTTAATTTTGTTTTCCACCTATGGTCCTTTTAGGTGGACAAGATTAGGAAAGATAGAAATAATAATATTTTTACTCTTTTCCTAATTTCACTTTCACTATTACCAAAAATGTACTTTTATTTTTGTTTTCTTTGACTTTTGACTTTGGCCTTTTACCAAGTGCCGCTGTGGTCATTACCTATGGTACTTTTTTTATTTCAAAAGTACATCATCATAAACCAAGAGAGTTATTAATGCTTTTATCTCACACACTGTGTAACACCTAGATCTGGTACTAGGGTAACTTAACCAAGGGTAGCTAATCCTTGGAGAAGCACACCAAGCCCATAGATCAGGGGTCAAAGTGCCACACACATGCCCAGACCCAGTCTAGGGCTTACAGTGTCTTCATTCTCCCAGAGAATGGCTACTCATAACTAAGCTGAGTCTGCCAGTCCTAGACTGGTCTACATCGTGGTCTCGGACCAGATGTCTACTCAACATAAGGTTGAGTCTACCCAGGGCAGATCTAGGTTTATATCATGGTCCCAGACCAGATATCTACCATTCAATAGAATGGTCACTCAACACTGGGTTGAGTCTTCACCGTGGTCCTGGACCAGGTGGTCCCATTGTCCAAAGAGAAGGGCTCTCGATGCTGCTCAGAAAATCTACAATAAGAGTGATCATCAACTAGGAGCTCATCATCTGTTGATCTTGTTGTCCGTCGATTGCGCACCAGCAACAGAAATCAATTGAAAGTTGTCTCCTCACTTAGAAAAGTGGGAGAGGTGTGACCTTGGGGGCAAGCATAGAGCTAGGTACTATCACCTACTCCTAGCTCCTCCGTTTAGGCCAACTCCTAATGAAGCCAAGGGGGGTAGTCCCTACAAAAGAATTTCTATGGCTCTTAAGTTGTTAAAGTGTTCTTAAAGGTTGCGGATGCGGATGGGTGTTGTTTAGGAGTTATTATGATTTGAAGGTGTTATACTTGTTATAAATGTGACACAAAATCAAAGAGCAATCCACGTTGCAACAAGAGATTGAAAGATAAGTTTAAATTATAGACTTCAATTAAGCATTCAGTGATAGCAATTATAACAAACCATAGACAATTTATCAAATAATTTAATTATGCAAATTAAAACAAGGACCAGTGCCTTATGGAGCCAATGAAGCTGAAATGCGCTAGACTTAAACACACGTCTAGAAATTAAACCAGTGAATGTTAGATTGTGCGAGTGCTCTTGGTAATTTTTAAGAATTTTAAAGATGATCTTGCTTAAGGTTTCTAGGAAACCTAATCGGAAATACTTTCAGTGGCTCCGTTCGAAGACATGACGGACTTGTCTGGAATCACAAGCTAGGTGTTTAGAAAATTTAACCAGCGAATGTCCAGATTGGGTTTCCCGGCACCCACACTTGGAATTTGCCCACTACCTAAGTATTTATCGAGACAACGTCGGTGCGTTGGTTATGGGGTGAAAGTTTTATTATGTTATCACTTGCAAGATTAACAAATTCGATCACCATTCTGAGTACGAGTCCAACTTTTCAGGGTCGGCAGAGCATACTAGGTGAGGGATAGCAATGAGGTAAATTTTAAGTGGGGAAATGTGAGTTGGAAAGATTTTATTATTATGAGCACACAGTTCAACTCTCTGACAGAGAGTGCTCTTGACTTTGTCTTATGACAGAAGTTCAAGAGACTTTACTTAATCTATATGCTTGATGCAAGGATAATGCAGTGGGAATGCTCTCTGATGGAGAGTGCTCTTGACTTGGGTTATTGCAAGTTCAAGAGACTTTGGTTTCTTTTTTAAAAGACAAGCAGACTGTAAATGTGGAAACCAAATGATAGCTCAAAAAGATTAATAACAAATGCCTTGAAAGAAACTAACTAGTAAAAATACGCTAAACTAGCAACTAGTGTTCTAAGCATGAAATGAAACTACTCTAAGCATGGTAATAACCAAACAAAAGGACAACACAAGGCTCTTCTCCAAATGGGCGAAGGAAAACACACAGTGTGAGAGGCCTTATCCCACTTAGCCTTATTTCATTAATACTTTACAAGATGAGGGCATTTAGCCCTTTTGAAAATGAAGAAAGTGACTAATCAAGAGAACTTGGAGCCTTATTATGACTTGTACAAAGGAGAATGATCTTTTGGGATTGGATCCTCTTCTTGGTATGGTTCTTCGTTTTTTCTCAGAATCTTTTGGATCTAGCTTTGCTTGCTCTTTCTTTGCTCGATTTTGCTCTTCGTTCACCTGTAAATAAGAGCTCTAAACTACAGCTAATAAGAGTGTTAGGAAACCAAATTTTAACTTATGACTCGGAAAGATGAAAGTGAACAAGATGCCAAGTGCCTTATGAGGTGAAACAAAAGACCAAAACAATGGAATGAGACCCAAAATCAAAACTTGGAAAGGACCAGGCAAGCTCACTGATTTTTATGTAAAATGCACGATTTTTTACGAAACGACTTAAGACTTTTTGCGAATTTAAAATTAAAGATTTTTTAAAATTTTAGGCTAATTTCCAGAATCTGAAAAATTGCAGAAAATCAATAAAAAACAGCGAGTACAAAATTGCATGTTTTTCAAGAAAAAAATTTTAAAAAAATTTTAAAAAAATTTAAAAAATTTTCGAAAATTTTCTAATTTTTAGGCTAATTTCTAGAATTAAAAAATAGCAGAAAAATGTCAAAAATTCAGCAAAAAACAGCAAGCTTAAATTTGCACGTTCTTTGAGAAAAAGTTATAAAAAAACTTGAAAAAATAATTTTTGGAAAATTTTCGAAAAATTTCTGATTTTTTAAAAGAATTTCCAGAACTGAAAAACAATGAAAACACATAAAAACCAGCAAGCCTAAAAGTGGAAAATTTGCATGTTTCTCGAGAAAATTCGTGCACGTTTTCCAAGGCAAAAGAAGTCAAAATATTGACTTTTAAGCACTAGTTTTGAAATTTTCAGCTAGCTGAAATATACAAGAGATAGCGGGGAAAGAGAAGTGGCATGCAAAACAATGTGGCAATTGGGAACAAACCCCAAAGTACTTCTCAAGACAAAAGTCTGGCAAACAAAAGAATGATGGATTTACAAATTTGAAATGAGACAAGGATCTTAGATCTAGTAAAAGTTAAAGATTAAAAAAAAGTAGATCTAAACCCAACAAGTAGATCAAAGTATGAATCTTTGATTTACTTTAGCCAATCATAATACAGGATCTAGAAATGTGAATAAATTGAAAATACTTGCATTACTTTGAAAGCAAATCAATAGGATAAAACCTGTAGAAATGTACATCTGCTTTGTAGTAACCAATGTAACCAAGAGATTTTTTGATGTTTGTAGTTTGATGGTTGAGGCAAGCAAACCCTTTGTTTCTCGATTTCTTAAAGTAGAAGACTCCCTTAGGCACCTGTAGAATGAATGCATAAACCAAACAAGAACTCTTGTGTTTGGGAGAATACCTGAAAGCCACAAAACTTAAGAGAAAAGCATAGATCAAATAATATTGTGCTAGATTGTTAGCCTTCTAATCACAAGATCATATACTTAAAAATCAAAAGAAATGAGCTAAGAATGGTATCACCTTGAACAAGATGAAGCATGGCACACAAATAACTCCCACATGGACCTCCAAAGTCTTCTTGCTTTATTCAAATTCAAAAGATATTACAAATTTTTCCAGAGTGTACTTGCACAAATTCTCCATCCGAATAGAGCTGAAGGAGCATCTATTTATACAATGAGATCAAGCTAAAACCCTAAAACCAAATCACATAACCTGACCGGCTCGGCACATAACTGAGAGCCCAGACCAAAAAATGAAGAGCTGGGAGTGAGGGGAGGCCTCCACCTAGGCAAGGCGCCCCCACTCCAACCCTAACCACTGCAAACAAGCCATAACTGAGCCCACACGTGTGGATGACACCCTCATGCTGAAGAGGGGCGTGAATGAAGAAGGGAGGCATGGGCTGGTAGGTGAGGCCACAACTTAGGTATGGAGGATCCATTGCTGGGTCTAAAGAGGCAACTGCTGCTGTAATCTTCAGTCTTTACCTCGATCAAATCATCAAACCAATGTGTGCTCTCCATTTCATCCAATTCGAGAGTTTAGCTAGAGATGACAAATCCGTTAACTGAATATAACTTTATTGCTCACTGAATGCTGACTGAAGCTGAGTTATGATAACTCCAATCATCATAAATGCCCATTGAGATGTCATTTAGCCTTTTATTTCACTGAATTTGGATTAATTTGGAGAGTTTTAATTTTCTCCAAAATAATCATTTTTTAATAAATAATCATTTTTTTTCTCGAAAATGACTTTTTAGAGAAAATGAGCATTATGTGTCCGATTGATGATCTGAAAGTTAGATCTGACTGGCTGGCTAATCAAGAATGATTTTTGGCTTAAGGTTAGAGCCTTCAATCACTGAATTCGGGGTCCAGATAACCGACTTATTACAAACGGTATTTTTCCAATTAATTTATGGAAAAATTAATCAAAAAACTTAGGGAAATAATTAGAAAAATTAGAAAAATTAAAAATAATTTTTTAACCCGTTCGATAAAAAAATTTCGGAAAATTTTTAAAGGTCCTATTAACTTAGGACAAGACCATGCTCTATTCTAACAATGCCTAGTAGGTTTATAAACACTTAGTTGGGCTCTAATAACCCCCCAAGGCCCAAAATTCAAAATCAGGCATTCCAGCTTTGGAGGAAGCGGGAGAAAACCTCGTCAATTATACTCGGCTATAGGCAAAGCATAATTGTCAAGGGCAAAAAACTCCCTGGAATACCTTAGTTGAGATTCTACGTCTTAGGAGACCGAACCACTCAAAATACCCTACTAGCACATTTTATTACAAACCCCGCGGGGCCATGGTCAAAATTATTCAAACAAAAAACTGACTAGCCAAAACTGGCTAGACATAAAGGCGGATCGTCTGATACACTGGAATCAAACATTTGTCATGTTTGTCAACTAGCGGCTCCTCAGGTAATCCAACTACGGTACAAATAAGTGGATAACAGATCTTAAAGTAAAGGAATGGCTCAAAAATGTGCTTAGCACTGCTCAGGAACAATGTTAGCCCAGCTACTATATATGTGACATCAGGTGACATGCCCTAATTTTGTTTTATTTTGAAATACTTTAATATTGTTTTGTTTTAATTTCAAATTGACATGTAGGATTGTGTTATCACATATACATTCTGCAACTGGGCTACCATGATGCAGCCTACATACTTGTCTCTTATTCTATTCCGGGCTATTTTTCACATGGGGTATTAGCATGGATCTTTATAGCTTCAACCTTTCCAAAGCCTTGTTCATCATATTTTCCTTGCCAGGACCGAGATTCAGGAGTCCATTGAGATGCTTTTGGTGATGATCTAGTTCATTGTAGCCAAGCAGCGGATCAAAGTTGGTACACACAGTTATATAGGGGCTTATTAGTTGGAGACAAGTATATGAGGTGAGATCAGGTATACACTTCCTTGGTTTGCTTTTGCTCTATGATGTATGTCAGACACCTATGCTTATCAGGCTAGGATGATTATGGTGACCTATGCTTATATCTATTGTTGCTCTAACCTGTGTTATGACTAGTCAAAGGACTTGATGTGAAGGTTGTTGCTCATGCCATGCTTGTACAAATAGTAAACCTTAGTACTACGTTGGTTCCATTTATCACTTGACCTCGTGCATCTAGTTTCCTCCATTATGAACTTATCCTATGACTTAGACTTTTTGAGACTTGTGAGCTTTAAGATATTTTCCCCATTTTGACCTCTGTGCATGATGGATCCCATGTTGTTTTATGTCTCGGCTCTGACTTGTGCGACAAAACTGGCCCAAGCCTTGATCCTTTTGGGCCAAGAGAACCCGCTGGTGTTGGTTCCTGAGCTTAGGCAAGTTGGGTTTTAAAGCCTTGACCTCTCTGGTTGGTTGCCCCCAATGTTTGGTCTTGACTGTGGATATTCCCCCTAGTTGCCCGAAAAGTTGTCAGCTAAAACTTGAAGCAATATGTCTACCATCATTACATGCATTATGAGCTATGTGTTATATGCTATGAAACCGGATTCGTCCAAAAGGGCCTGCGTGTCCCGTGTCCGCGTGTCGGACACGAACACGCTGACAAAACGTGTCCGACACGTCTTTGCAGCGTGTCCTGTTTTCGGACACACGTGTCCGAGCGTGTCCTGTTTTCGGACACGCGTGTCCGGAAAACATGACACTTTTTCCACTAAAAAAACGCCCAGAATTGCTTTAAATCAAAAATTTCACTTTTTTTTTATCATTTGCAAGTGTGGAGAGGGTTCTAAAGTGTGTTTGGTGTGCAGGTGAAGAAGATTTGAAGGATTTAAATGTGTAATTACTAATGTTAAATGTGAATTGATTTTGATTTCTATTGAATATTTGTAAAAATTTGGATCTATATGTCTATATTTTTAATATATATATATAACGTGTCCTACGTGTCCTGATTCCAGGGGTCACCGTGCCCGTGTCGGACACTCGAATCCCGGTGTCCTTCATGTCCCGTGTCCCCGTGTCAGGTGACTTAGGTTATATGTTATAAAATGCAATCCTGCAAATGAAATTGCAAACTGTGTTTTTAGACACAAATCAAAAAGGCTATAAAGTGAAATTGTTAAAGGCCCAAATAAAGCAGTGGATAAACAAATGCTAAATCTAAAGACTGTTGGCCATCTGATTGAAATGTAATGATTAATTCCTCACAGAGCCTATGGGTTTTGATGTGAGATGGAGTAAGGAACAACTAATTCTAAGTGTCCCCTAGGATCTCTTCACTACAGTTTCTTGTGTACTCAACGCAAGGGTCCTAGAAAAGATCCTCACGGAGCTTGATTCTTAGCTTGGATGTGAGTCGTAGACATGTTGAGGTTGAATGGACACTTTTCAAATCAGCTCATCCACTTGTGAGACACCACCATTCCCTATTGTTCAATCTATCATGCATATGTCACTTTGGTTGTGTGTACTTGTCATTATTCAGATAAATCACAAAGTCAAAGTCAGTCAAAAGACATTACCCTTTGCCTCAGCCTTGTTGTCCATCCTCACCCAACAGTAGCACATTGTTTACACTTTGTAAGTATGGCATGGACAAGCAGGCTTCCAGAAAATTTCCAAGGTTCTTCAGAAGCACAGGTACATTTTACTATTATTATTATTATTTGTCACCATGATTATGAATAACTTATTTAAGCTTGGGTTTGATATACATTATTGGAGCATTTCTTATCCTGGATGCTTACAGGATCATATTGATACAGTTTCTCACCTTCAGTTTGGGTACTTTGACCTGGTCAACCCAGTTTGACCAAGTCAAGCACGGTTCCCAAGGCAGTGACTCAAACTACAATTTGGTCTATAATTGTTCTAGACATGCCCAGGACCAATACTGCGGTTTCAATTTTGAGAGTTTCACCCCGGTTCTCCTGATAAGTTATTATTATCACTTAATTATTGGTCAAATGATCAAATTTTATTCCAGATGGCAGTATGATTGGTTCTCCTAGAGCAGACAAGTGTTCCAGGGGGTATGAGTAGTCACTTATACCATTCTTCTATGTCTCCAGATCATCCAGGGCAGTCACTTTTCACCCTGGACAGAGTTATGGTGGATTTATCATTTTCTAGAGATTGTACCAGCAAAAATGAACTAGAGAAATCACTAGAAAAATCGATTTGGCCTCATGGGTCAAGGAAATGGCCTGGAATTTTGACAAATGATGTGTCTCAGCATATCGGACAGTCCTCCAGCAGTTTTCAGTCAGCAGTGGTCCGGATTATTTTATATTGGCTCGGCCAGTGAGGAAATCCCCCCAAGGAGCGCCCCCTCAACTTGGCCATTGATGTATTTCATTGTTATATCATGTATTATAAAGTTGTAAAAGGGCCTAGGGTGAATTAAGACCCTAGTGACCCACTCCTAAGTATTATAATGTCACATCTTATGTTATATGGTGACTTTCACCTAGCATAAGCATCCTTGAGTAAAGTCCGCCCCCTCTTTGACTTAGCCACTTGATCCATGTATTGATTTATGTATTCTTGATCTCCACCATTGATGATGTTTTAATCTCAATCGTTGGATGTAAAAGTGAGTTAGGGTTTATGTCTCTCTCAAACTATTTAAGAGAGGTGACCCCCCCATTGTAATTCATGAGCTTTGGCACCGGAATTTGAATAAAGAGAATTTTGTCTAGGATTATTCTTGTGTGTATCCTGTGCATGATCTGATGATCTGATGATTGGCATTGCTACTCTTCTATACTGGGTCTTATTCAGGATACATCTTGCATTTTTTTCTTTACCCACTTCATCTGCAGGAGAGGAGGCGCGCTAGGAGAGAGAGGGTGTTTTTGTGGGGAAACTCACCATCGTCCCGACTCTTAGGTGTTCAATTCAGGGAGTATCTCTTTCTCTATGATTTTTTACTTCCTATCTTTTCTATATTCTGCAGATCTCATTCATTTGCCTTATCATTTGATTTTTCTTTGATCTAGCAGGTTGAAGGACGCGCTAGGGTGACTAGCTTTGGCCCAACTACAACAAGATCTTCTTCGAAAAGGTTCATTTTAACGGGAAAGTGGCATTCCTCATCGTTTCTAAAGTCATCTACAAGATCCAAGTACATCTCGCAGATAATTTCTCCTCCTTTTATTTTTTGCATGCATTGCCCATCATTTCCATAACTATAAAAGATCTGTAGGTTTGGTTTGCGACGAGCTATAAAAAATAAAACCCCTAAGTTTCAATTTTCATCATCATCGGACTCCATTTTCCCATCCTAAGCACCGACCTGCTTCTTAGGGGAAAACGCCCTCCTTAGGAGTGGGTATTTCAAAAACCATGAACTGGGTATTGTTGGTTTTGCTTTCATTTGCTTAATTTTACATCCAACAATCAGTTTAAGTATCCAATTTCACTAAATTTCACCTTTTTTGCCTAGATCCCATTTTCTACATTAAAACCCTAGGGTAAAATTGGGGCTTTTCACCTGGATACTCGAAATCTCTTAGTAATTGTTTGAAACTCTAATTAACTATCCCACTAAGAGATTCCACCAAGTTTCCCAGGGTTATCTATTCATTTTTCTTATTTTAAGGTTTTCTTGGTCATAGGGACACCCCCTGGGCTCTGTATTTTCACTGGGTCTGAAGTGTCGATATCCTTGATTGGTGTGACATCTGAGTTCTTTCGGAAGTCTTGGATATCCTAAGTCACAACTTTAGATGGCTTTCCTATGTCGTCCTGAATAGGATCACCTCACAGGGCAACTACAAGATTCGTGATAACAGATTGGTAAAAAATTAAAATCTTATGCTAAGATGGATATAAATATCCATCCATTTATCATTTGTAAAGTACAAGACTTGGGATCAAACATGATAATGTTACTTTTTTACCCTTCTTGGACCCTCTAAAGTGATGCACACCTCTTAGATGACTTTCTCTTTTGCTTGAAGTGGAAATTGGTGTATCTTCTAGGGTTTCATGCACTTGCAAGGTTGATGCTAGCATTGTTGGACTAACACAAGCTCAAGGATTGATTTTCTTGGTAAAGTTGGTGAGTTTATGCTTCTTTGATGATTGAATGGTGTTTGTAATGTTGCATTTTTTCTAATTTAGGGCTTCTTACCAGCCTTTAGTCAACTTTTGCAAGGTAGAAAACATCCCTTAGAGGGAGAAAAGAGGGAGTTTTCTCTTGTTTGGGCCTTGGATCTCTGATTTCTGCCTAAATTAGGCTCCTCCAACGAACCCTGGAGGTTGTTGTTGGATACCGTAGTTTGGAAGAGAAGAGAAATTATTCCGAGGGAGGGTGGTCACCATTCCTCTTGCCCTAGGGTTTGAAGTAATATTCTTAAAAACCCCAATCTTGTCATCTTTTTTTTCAAAATTCAGTATTTCCATGTGTAAATATTGCATTTGCATTGTTAATTTAGGTTTGCAATCTTATGTTTCAAAAAACCCTAAAAAATTAAAAAATCCAAAAAATATAAATTTTTCAAATTTCCAGACCTCCATAAAATTTCGGCCACCCTTTCTAAAAACTTGGCCTGCCAAATTAAACCTACAGAACCCTAAAACAATTTAGTTAAAAAAAGAAAAAATTCCAAAACCAAAAAATATTACGAAATTTGAAAATCTGAGACACCCTAAAAATTTGGCTCACTTTTAAGGTCCCGGAACCTCCAGGGCATCTTCATTGGGCCTGATTTTGACCTTCAAAACCCTAATCCGAATTTATGTTGCAGACTGCAAAACTCATTAGGGCTTCTGTATTTTCAAACCTAAGTGGCCAGGCAAGTTTGGTCTCTTTGAGGGGTTGTTTTTGGAACCTAAACAAGCTGTTATGAGCACTTTTAAAGCCCTCCTTAGGGCTGATTTAGACCCAGCACCTGCTGCTGCAACTGTTGATTGTTAAGGCAGCAAAAGGCTTGCACCCCTAGCAAGTAAACCTCGGCCTATCCCTCTGGCTATTGTGTCCCTTTGAGTAAATTTCTTTAAGGCCTTTGGGCTCCCATTTAGGAGAGTTAATCAATGTCACTTGTTTCTGATTTGTTGCAGACATTTATGGACAGTCAAATGATAAATTTACTGCTGTTTTTTTAATGATATACCTTGGCTGAGTTGCATGCATTGTGATAAGCTTATCAAGTGGAAAGTTCTTAAGCATTAATTACCTTGAATGATAAAGTGAAGATATTTTAGTACACAGTGACTTCATTTACCTTGTGATTGGTTGAAGGCTAGTGTTGAATGGTAAATGTATGACATATGTTTGGAAAAATTAATTGCAAGTGTATACAGATTACTAATTGATAGTCATTTCAATCTTACCCCTACACTTTTGTACGTGATACAGAGGCTATATCTTTTAGTATATCATTGAAAGTTCGCCTTTCCTAAATAGCTGTAACTTCTGCTACGGAATTGATATTTGGTTAAAAAGTGGAAGACCTAGGCTGCTAATTGATTGTCATGATAAGGCTTGTCATAAAGTTGTTATATTTTGCTACATCCGTGACAGTTGGTAATCCATAAATAATTACAAGTTGTGCTACAGTATTGGTGTTTGGATAATACTATGTGATTAGATTTTGCATTGATTATATGCTAGCAGCTAAACAGTATATCAGTCGACTGCCTATTCTGGACAAACACTTGATTGACGAAAATTTACTTGGTATATCTTCTTTATTCTCTATTAAACGCCATTGAAGGTACCGATCTATCCTATAGGATGGTTGGAGATGTTTGTGTAACTGTTTTGGTAGGTACACTAAAGTGCTCTCCCCTTGGGACAACATTGGATCCCGAAGAAGTCAAGAGATTGGACAAAGGTGACAATAGTCCAAGTCTCTTATGCGATTGCCTTTCACTAGCAAGCCTAGCTTGCTAGTTTGAACGGTAACACTTTTGGCGCCGTTGCCGAGGACATTTCAAAGATTGAAGTGGATTATTAAGAGTCATTCACACCCTTCGCAAGAATGACAATCATGCAAGAACTCAAGGTGAGTCCTCCTCTTTACTATTTAAATGTATTATCGTTAAAAGGACTAACCCTGCAGGGATTATCTGGCAACTCCATTGGCAATTGCTTTCCTTCGATCTGGTATGTTCTTTTTTTGTACTTTGGTAAGATTTGTTGGTCCTAACTTGACAGATCTCTTCTGGCGACTCCACTAAAGAAAAGAAAAAGAAGTATTCTACAAGGACAAAGTTAAGAAAGATATGGCATCTTTTGATGAAGCATGGTTCGATATATTGCATTTTTCATACATTCCGAGCTATCCACGTCAGTTTGTTGTTGAAGATGATGGGAGAACATTTTTTCCACTATTTCATGAATATAAGTATACGGCTTCAACACATATTTGGTGGTTTATGGCATTTCTCCAAGCATACAATATCATACATAAGGATGTTAAAATGAAGTTATTTATGGTATCTCTTAATTTAAGCAATAAACCAGATGTCAAAAATTGGTATGAAGGATTTCCTCTTTGTTGCCCACCTATTTCGACTAGGTGGCAACTCCATGTACATAGAGATGTACATAGTTGTACAAGTTGTACCTTGGAAAAATCTGAGGATTTTTCACTT